>NW_004624789.1:7979033-8033433 GCF_000247695.1 Heterocephalus glaber | reverse complement strand
ACATTTTAGGTATACAATACAGTTACATTCATCATTGGGATCTTGTACCTTTACATGATGTAGCTTGGCTCTTATTTCCTCCCCGTTCCCTCTGCCCTCCCTTTACCCCCTCCACCTTTCCCTATTTACAAAGACTTTGTCTCCATTTTGTCCTTTTCTCATGTTTTTTTCTTTTCCCTTCTTTCTTTTCCCCCACCCCTCCCACTTCCCCTGTTCCTTTAGACCTTTACTTCCTATTTCAATTATCAATTATACATTTCAATCCTTATTTACACTTTCAGCTTTTCAGTTTTCTTATTTGTTAGTCTCTATGCAAATTGTGATTGCCTTGTGCATTTTCCATATAGAAATCACAAATAGTTTAGAAAATCTGTATGTTTTGCTAATGTCACTTACCAATATATGCCTAAATTTATTCTAACTATCCAAGTGTTTGCCTGAGGTGGCCACCTAGGCTATTTCCTTTAATGTGTTAATGCATGTTGAGTTAGTGCCCTCCCAATTGTCTTTTAAAAGACAAATATCATTCAATGTTTTTTTTATATATATCTAGTGGATGCAAAGTGGATGCAAAAAAATTTGAGAGGAAGTAGTTATTTTTTTATAAATCTTAAATATTTTTCTTAATCTGTGACCATAGTAATATCCAAAGATCACAAAAGGCAGGCTTTCTAAGCATCAAAAAAATTAAAACATCTAAATGCTCTGCTTCCCACACTTTCACTCATACACACAAATATACACCCACATACACAGAAATACATAGATAGGAAAATTTAAACATCTTAATAGACTAGAAAATAAGGAATGCTTGAAAAATTCTTTTTAAAAGTTTTAGGTAATATTAATGATCAACATGCACTATAAAGCAAATGTAATATTTATTTTCTATTTTAAAATGCAACATGTCAAATATTCTTGATTTAAAATTGTGTGTGCTGAGTGAGGTTTAGAATGTAGAGACAGGCAGTTGTTAAACTTTTAGTAGAATTAATTACCAAAATCAATTGTTATATCCTAGCAAAGACTCATTATTAATTTCCTAGATATATAGGGATGGAAAAATCATGAATAATGTGAGAATTGTTCTGAAGAGGAAATTAAAGAATGGGTTGATCAACAAGATCAAAAAGAGTCTGTGAAGGGTTAAACTGCCTGAAAACCTCTAAAGTTGGTCAAATAAATTCAAAATTTTATATTGGTAATTTTTCAAAAACTATAAGCAAATATATTAACAGAAAAAAAATTATATATATAACAGTAACTTGTAAAAACAGTTTCTCATTCATACATTTTGCCTATAAGAATACAATGATGGTAATATTGAGAGTGTTTCTTTTATTCTCATTTTCTATTCAAGGTTTTAGAAAGTTGCAATTTTTGTAAGTGAAATCAAGATACTCTGCTCCTGAGAAGAAAGAGTAAAAAAGGGCACACTACCTGCAACTTGTTTTAATAATAAACTTTCCAAATAGTTGAAATGTTTTATTTGGAAGTAAAAGCTGACAAGTAGGAAAATTCATACATCATTTATTAATATATACATAATACATGTCAAGGTGCTAAAGCAACTTCAATAATTACTTTGCATGGTATCTGAATTCTGTGATGTGCGGTAAAAGAAAAAAAGCATAAGAAAAAACTGATTTATTTAAATATACTTTTCATGGTAAAAATCTTAAGAACATTTTAAACTAAGTCATTTTGACTACTGCCTGAGTTTCCTATTTAATAACCCATTTAAAAGTCTTTGTTCAGTTTACCTTCAAATATGAACTGCACTTTTATTTTAACTTAATTTGTTCATTTCTTTTTTATAAAGTATAAATTGTACTTATATATGAACAATGGTAAGATTAAATAGCTAGAGTTGTATGATTACCATACAACTATTAAAATGTGTTGATACCCAAAGACACTACTCATTAAATTTTCTAATATAGGTTCAAACAAAACACATTATGGTTTATATAAATATAAAAACTATGAGTTACTTGATGAAATGAAATTCTGTAGGGACAACTTTAAAATTTCTATAGTTAGAAAATTCAATGTCAATGTTCCCCTTCAGAACTTTTATATAATTGGAAATGCAATAGTAGCTGGTAGGTGAAAGTTTGAGTCGGAAAATAATTTCTGAAAGTAAGAAAAAATGAAAGGCTATCAATCATATAGCACTTATTTCATGCAATTTATTTTACACTTTGTTTTGTCCTATATGTGAAATATAAAAGGTTTATTTGGTGTCAGACATGGAGTGCCATTAAGTACAGTCAGTCATAGAATTTTGTAAAATAATTATTTTTTTTTGATTTTGCCAATCAGGTGGATGCAAAGAAAAAATACAGTCAATAATGAAACTGTTATTAAACAGGTGGTAATTGGACATCATGCAGATAAACCACCTGGTGGATAGACAAATTTCCTTGTTTCATAGCTCTTTCCATAGCACAGAAATATGGCACATTCCTACCCTTTTTTGAAAAAAAATCTGCTGTAATGTTTTAAAACACAGTGTTAAACATTATATATTTCATGATCTACATAAGCTACTTAATAAGTTTAATTTATATTTATTAGGTTTTATTGAGATTTTCTATCATGATTTTGAAGGTATGGATTCCTTGAAAAGGAGAGCTTTCTTTTTTAAATTTTCTTTTATAAATGTTTAATTTGTCTTCACTTTCTGGGAGATGACTCTTAAACATTGGTAATTACCTTCATTCTTAAATATTTACAGTTTCAATGATTGATTACAACTGTCCCTCAGCAGAGAATTTTGTCTTATTTAGCATAGTTTAAGGGATTTAACACACCCTAAAATTAAATATTTCTGTATGTTCTGGACAAACTTTTATTTATAATATGTAATATGTTTAATTGTAAATAATATAATTTATATATAATCTATATATAGACAGAAATTTAAACTTTACTAAACAGTAGAGAATATAAGCCAGCAGTAACATATTTGAATAATACTACTACCTTCCAGAAAACATACATTCAAAGACATTTATATTTTCTTATATGTTATGTACAGATACACACATACTTGGCATGTTTCAATTTTGAAGCAAATTACATTATTATAATAAATATTGTTCCTGGATTTTACTTGAAATTGTATAATTTTTACTTGAAATTGAATAATTTTGCAGCAGTAATTTATTGGCATCATACATTTAAACCATTAAAGGGAAAAATGAAAGTTGTATTTTAGATATTATAGAATACACAAGAGAATGTTTTGAGTATATTACATATTGTTTTCTAGGTATTTTGGTGGTAGAGTTTAAGTTTCCAGAGTAAATCAGACATGAGGGCACATGCTTGTAATCTCAGCTACTCAGGAAGCTACAAGTTTGTGACCAGCCTAGAAACTAAGGGAGACTCAGTTTCAAAATAAAAAAAATAAATGGCTGGGGATGCAGCTTGGTGCTCCCTTGGCTCAATCTCAAGGAAAAAAAATCAGAGCAAATTGATCTTTCCATTTAATATTTGTGTTTCAATTTGAAAAGCAGTTTCCTTCCTCTCCTAATTATCTACATATTTTTGGTATTCATTAATCTTCTCCAGTAATGTGTACATATGTCTTTTACAGGTGAAATGTCTTTACACAAAGATTTGTTACACATCTTGCATTTCTACTAAAAAACTTACAGTAGTTAATGCAAGTTTAAATAAAAAATACCAACCAATACAAACTGCTTGTCAAATCTATGTGTACAAATGAGAACTTAAATGTATTGTGTTTGTTTATTTTATTATTCCAAATGTAATCCATGATTTCCTGTCTTCAAGAGCACTCCTGAGTTCATTGTGAAGCTAATAGAACTATCTACGTTTATATTTTTGTTTTAATGAGATTGTGTCTATCTTAAATATTATCTATTTGCTACATTTACTAAAATCAACTAAAGCACATAATCATGTTAAGAAACACCTGAGATATGCATATAAACTATAGGACATTATGTTTAGTGAAATAAGCCTGACACAAATAGACAAGTACTGCATGTTCTTTCTCATATGTAGAAGTTAAAAAGATCAGTCTATCGGAGAGTAGAGTAGTGATTACTAGAACTTAGGGAGGGAGAAGGGAGACGGTATGAAAAAAAAACTGGATTTGACCAGTGCATGCTATGGATATATTGAAAGATCACACTGAATCCTGTTAATATGTACTATAAGTACATGCTAATAAAAAAATGTAAAAATATTTCTATTTTCTCATATAAGCCCACTTTAAATGGAAAACACTTGAAAAGCTCCCTATTTTGTTTGATTACTAATATTAGTAATATTAAAATTAAAAATTTCACAATTTTTAAGAAATGTATTTAAAAATTTCTTCTATGCAAGAATTTCTTCAATACCATTTACCCACATGTATTAATGGATAGTCTAAATGTTTTTATTTCTTATGGAATTTCTCTTTCAGTATTTCAAAAAATGTAGTATGATCACCATATTCATTAGAATCAAATCAAGTGACAATTTTAATAAATCAGAACCTGGAGATAGTAAGACCACAAGAGAAGATTAAAAAAACATGATGCATTCATTAAATTAAAGAAATAAAATGGAGAAGTAAACTAAACATATTGTTTCAAGTAAAACACCGTGGTTAAAAGTGGGAAAGGAAGGGCTTAATACATTCAGTTGATATCTACACTAGCAAAAAATAGAAGCATTTGGTGTAATACAATTTTCAATAAGTAGTCACTATAAATTTACATAATGACTATTTAGAATACAAGTAGAATAGGAAAAGCAACTGATATTTGTGTATTTGCTGTAATGTAGACAATGTTACTAAGCATTTTATACCATTTTAATCAATTATGTATTCAAATCAGTTATTAGTTCCCCATTTAATTAATTAATCAATTTATTTATTTATTTAGTTTTTACTTATTTGGTATTGTGAATTGAGCCTAAGGTATTCATACTGAACTACATCTCAAGTTATCTTTTTATAAATTTTTTATTTTGAACAGGGTCTTAACTAATTTGCATGGGCTGAACTCGCAGTTCTGCCTCACCTTCCCAGAATTCAGAAACAGCAGGCCTGCACTACCATGCCCAGTTTAGTTTTTATAATTTTGTATAAGAGTGAAACTGAGAAAAGTTAGTTACTTAGTTAAAACTAAGAAATTTAATTTAAGAATAAAACTCAAGTTCAAATATTAAATTTTATTTCAAGATATTTTCTATTTGGTTAAAAATATGAAGAAAATTCAGTTTGATGTATTTGTACTTAAAATGCTGTATATCTTTAAAATTTAAATGTCATATCTTACAAATAAAAACATACACGAGATTTCATATGAACTGAGTTTAATGTGTACACAAATAAAACTAAAGATAATGTATAAAGCACAGGCTTAGGTTATTTGTTTTAAAGCTACATCATGAGCAAGCAAAGATCTTCTTGGCTGCTGCTGCTGCTTTTTTGTGATAACATTACTATGCATGCAGTGAAAGTCTATCCTGTTCCATTCCATTCCAGTGATCTTCAAAGTCTTCGCCCTCCCCATCCTGTTCTGATTTTTCTTTTGTTTGATAAAGACATGTAATTGTGTGTGGGGGGGTGGTTTAAGGAAATATCATGTCTTGCTAATTTTCTACCCAAAACATAAGTATGGCAAAGTATATCTATTTTATATTTTGAAAGTAGAATATTTATTTTAGGGTAAATTGCTTCTTTAAATTGTATATTGTAATAAAATTGTTTTAATCTAAAACCAATTTAAGTCTGAAACATATTGAACTGTAATTAAAGATTTATGGTTCTATTAAAAAGTAATGTTGTAGTTAATTCCAAATAATAAAACACTTCATAAATGCTCAGTGTTATACACAATGCAGAATACAAATGATGAGATATAAATATTTACTGGGTTTGTGCTTTTATACAATATTAACAACTGAATTTACAATAATGTACCTGCCAGATTTTAGATTTCATTAAAGAATTATGACTTTTTTTCCCCTGGATATGTTTACAAAGTATGTTATATATTTATGTAAATATGTAGATACTTTTTAAAAAATTGTGTGATACTTCCTTCATATTTTAAATCTTAAAATGATAATGAATTTCTGGTCAAGACAACACAGTATATTCATGTTGTAATGCCGTTTCTCAGCTCCAAATGTATAAAAATGAGATAAAATATTATAAATATAATTAATTAAAAAGGCATATCTAGGTTGAAAAAAAACAAGTAAACATAATGTATACACTGTTTTTTGTTTTGTTTTTTTTTTTTGGTACTGGGGAATGAACTCGGGTCCTTGCGCTTGTGCAGCAGGTGTTGAAACCACTGAGCTAAATCCCCAGCCCTATAATGTATACACTGTTAAAAACCATGAGCCTTGGGCCCATATAAAATGGTCTAATAAAGGGCTTAGATTCAGCATATTTGTAATACTCAAAGAGCTACAAGAAAAAATAAATTTAAAAGAAAAATGCATGAAACAAGTCTTAATTAAGAATTCATCATTATGGAAAAGGGATGGAAATGTTAAATATAAACAAATATTTTTCCTTGAAATAGAAGCATAATAGATATTACAAAGGAGATAAAGTAAAAATACTTTACCAACTTTCAAGATAGTACTGAAGTTACCACAAATGCACTAAAATGTTAACATTGTTACAAGGTTAAGATCAATACTATAAAATATAGAGGTGCTTAAACAGTTGAAAGGAGTTTCAGAAGAAAATGTAAGGATGTCATAATGGCAGTGTTTGAAGATATAATCAATGAAATCTTTTGATAATTGAAGGAAAATGAACTATGTTATTATATGTCACTTTAGCTAAAAAAAGAAAAAGGTAAACAGTGTGTATGTGTACCTAAGTTCATGTCTTAGTTCATTTTTTGTTGCCATATCTAAATACCCAAGACTTGATAATTAATACAGAATAGAGACTTATTTGACTTACAGTTCTGGAGGCTGGAATCCTTGCATTGTATTTAGCATCTGGTAAAGAGACTTTTCACACCACAGCATCCTGGGTAACATCACATGACAAGGTACAGCAAATCTACTAGTCTGGGTCTCTTTCTTCTTCCTAAAAAAGCCACTAAACCATTGTGGGTACTGCCTCATTACCTTCTGTCATCCTAAATATTTGCAAAAGATCTTACTTCTAATTTCAAACATGAATTTGAGGATTCAATATCTAACAAATAAACTTCTGTGCAATAGATTGAAAACTGTATCAGTTCCTTATGTAGAAAACTTCAGAAAATAGTATCATGACAAGGAAAAGGCAGATAATTTACAAAATAAATAAAGTTAGCTTTTCCCTAAATAAGGATAAACCTGACTCATGTTTAGGAAAGTGGGATTAATCTTGAGATTATAATGTTAAGTGAAATTAATCAAACACAGAAGGTTAAATATCACATGACTTCTCTTGTATGTGAAACCCAAAGTATCAGTACATTATAGAGCCAAAGAAAAGCTAATAGAAAATGGGGAGATAGATCTTTCTCATAAGAGAAGAGCAAAATATGAAGGGAGGAGGGAGTGAGGGGAAAGAAGGAGGATTAATGTAATCTTTATGTGCTGCAAACATGTTCCAATAAAATTAATTTAAGTCTAAAAAGGAGAAATCATGTTTTTAGCTAGCTAAAAAATATATATCTAAGGAAAAGCTGAGGAAAATATTAGCAATAGAGAATATTAAACTCTGATAATTAAAGGAAAAATTAGGCTTTATCTTGAGCTACATAATGATCAAGATAGACATTTAAAAACCATTGCTATACCTAAAGTAAATAAACAAAGCTAATATGTTGAATCTGTTTCAGCATAAATAATGAAAAGAAATACTGAAATCATATAAATAGATGATAAATACATAGATAAGGTACATATTAAATTCAAGAATGGCACTGTAATAGAATTGATATTTTAAAGAATTGATTTTCCATCGTATTTTTAGAACTCCCTGAAAATTAAGAAGGGCAAATAAGATGAAATGTAATTCACATTTGCTAGAGTAATAGAAAACTTAAATATATTGGCACAGTATTTTATATATAAGGTAATTTTGTTAAAAGGAAGCAAATTTAGATAATTGTTTTAAGGAGGCAAATTCAGATATTAGTATTAATATCAGCACAAGGTCCCCATCACTGAAATGTTTACACAACCTTCATATGGGGAAACATCTCCAAATTAAGTTCAGATGGTTGAGATTTAAAACCAATCATTGCTTATTCAGAACAGGAGTTATATAATGTGACTGGTGGCAAAAGCTTTCTCCTTCTAACTTGGTTTGACACAAATAAAAACAGAAAGGTAGTGTATAGGAGTAACCACACACACACACACACAAACACACACACACACACACACAGAGCCCACAGTCATTTGTTGTAGTAGAATGAAGTGTGCTGCAGTAAGAGAACCCCATTGCACTGTGACAACCCTGAAAGAAGCAGGTTGCTTTTGTTGGGTAGAAATGAAGGCTAAAAGACTGTTCTCAAATAGACATTCTTGTTGAATAAAGCAAAGTTCTGTTATATTATTTACTTGAAAAATATTTTCAGTTTTCTCTTTCATATACCATACTGCATCCTTTATGCTGTAAGTAATTTTTCTATAATATAACCCTGGTATCCCAATAAAAGCTGTTTCAGGAATTAATTACACCTTTCAAATACCACTAAATTATAAAATATCATCTATGTGATCTGTAAAAAGGAAAAAGAAGAGAAAAAAGCAGGAGAGAATCAATAATAACACTCATTATTACCCCATATTTTGGTATTACTTTTAAAAAATTATTTAAAATTATTCAATATATCATTTAGCTTTTGTAAAACTCAGTTGTCAAACAGCCATACAAAAATCTCAAGAAATATATTAAAACTAAAGAAATAAACTGCACTGGCTGACCTGTGAAAAGAGTAACAAGAGAGAAAAAAAGAAAGAAAAAAATTACTTTGAGGTAGCACAAAAGATGGACTATGTAATATGAAAACACTTAAAAATAAATTTAACATTTTGACAAGATTACATGAAATTAAAAAACACTTTAATGAATATGCATTGGTATTACCAACTGTAAGGAGATCCTGGATCTTGGAAAAAATTAGCAGCAATCAATATTAATATAGATTAATAAAGTTCATTTCAAAGCTATGAAAGAAGCCATTGGAAGTTAAATGAATTATCATTCTACTTTAAATACAAAACAATAGGAGGCCTAAGATTTCATCACATCAATATCAAGTCTGAAAAGGACTATATGTAGCAATACTTAAAATCCTCATATTCCATAAGTATGAACCAAAAATATTTTGAACATGCAAACTGTCATTTGAAAGGAACAAACAAATATGATTAAGGATTTAAGAGCTGGAAGAGAGCCTTTAGTAAAAATCTGCCTTAAAGGAATATTTAAAAATGAACTTCAAGCAAACAAAAATGGTAAATTACAGCAAAGATATTGGCAGTGGTATTGAATAAATTCCACTATATGTTTTGGCAGGAAGAATACTAACATGACTCTCATATTGGACATCCTTGAATAATCTCACTTTGATTGGAGGCAGGCATGAAATTTCTAACTTCAAAATATGGCAAATTATATGAATATTATTCTTCAGTTTCTGTTCTGTAACATGGCTAAGGTGAATGAATTTTATAGACATAATTAAACTCAGTTATCTATTTAATCACATGAAGATTATCTCAATGGAGCCTAATCAAATCAGGTGAGCCATTTAAAACCAGTTGTAATCATCAGAAATGGAAGTCAGACGTTTTCCTTGTGGCGGTGAGGACATTAGCCTGCTAATTCGTCCCTGAGAAAATGATATTCTATCAAAAAAAGTGTGAGGATAGGAGAGGACTTCCATCAACAGATAAACAAGTGAAAAAAATATAGTTATATACAAGAGAATACTACTCTACCATAAAGAAGGATAAGCTTAAGTCTTTTGTAAAAAGATGGATGAAGCTTGAGACCTTAATTTTAAGTGAAATAAATGAGACACACAAGCTTAAACATCATATAACTTCTCTTATATGAGGATCCTAAAGTTTAAGTAATTTGAAGAACTAATGAAGAGATAAACAATAGGAAATAGGGATACAGATCTTTAGTAATCAAAATGGGACCTTGAAATAGAGGGAGCAGGGAGAAAAAAAGAGGGAAAAAGGAATGAAAAGAAGACACGTTATGTACATGTGCCTACACCCCACAATTAATGTAAATAATATGTGTTAAAAATATCTATTAGTAAAAATAAAATAAATAAAAATATTCATTTCCTGTGATTAAATATCTAGATTTTGTTTCAGTACTGCTTTAATGCAGTAAAATTAAAAATGTAACTTAAGAACTCAAGATTCATCATGTAATCAATTATTTCTTTTAGTAATGAGCTCCACATGAAGGGATTTTACAAACCTTTGAGAAAATGTTACAATTGTCTTATGTTCAATGTTTACATGAAAGAGAAAAAGAAATAAATTTAACTGAAACTTTTAAAACTAAAATATTGATGCAAAATTCAGGAAAATTCAAAAATTAATAAAACATTAAAATTGTTGAATGAACTTTTTTGATTAACTTTGAAACAATTTTTTCCCTTTTAATTGTGCATGTTTACAATAGTCAACAATCACTAAACAAAGAAATAATGGATCAGATTAAGTCTAGCCAAGACTAGAAATGGAGCTTTAACTGCATAGAAAACTAAAAATTATTTTCTATCATACATAACATATATATTTTACATCAATACATATTGGTATATGAATGCATTCCCCTAAGTATTTTTGTTCTCATATTGTCTCCCACTTGAATTTTGGAAGGCTTTTAATCAAAGAATTATGTATTCATTATTGTAAGAAATGAATAGAGCTAAAATTTTGGGTCTTACATAACTATTTGAAATATTACCTACTTTCAAAAAATGTCACTCCATATATTTTAATTATTTAAATTTTCAAAATATGCATTATTTTGTATTAGTAGTTTATGTCAGAAGCACTGAGGCATAAACAATTGAATTTTTATAAAAAGGTATTTTATTAATATCAGATATATTACACAAGAAAATATTCTATTTCTATATTTGTATATTCAATTTCAGATTTATTTTTTAGTTTTATGGGTAGATTTTACATATTGCTGATTTTCCCAAAAGATTGAATGACAGTACAGGTACCTGATGGCGTAAAGCAATAGTACTCTTTTTTGGCACATTGCTGGTCCAATGTAAATGTCTTCATAAAGGATCTCATTAAGTTTTCAAAAGTTCCTATACTCATAATCATTATTTGATATCTTTTAAAGAAATGAGATTTAGAAATGTATCTGAGCAGCTGTTCCAGGAAGCCAGTATAGTACTAATATTACTGACATCTCAGCATGATGATCACATTGATCTGCACTGGAATGTGATTTTGAAAAATGAGAAGTACTCTAGGCAGAGAGGAATGACTTGCTGTTTATTTTTTAATGATTCTACTCTGCCACATGTTAAGTTGGAATGGATTCAAGAGTTTTTTAATAATTATTGAATTCTAGGCAAGAACCAACAGTGCAGCAAACTATAGAAGATCTGATATTTGGTATATATTTATCAACCTGTTCATAGAATCTTTAAGGATATATCTTTTAAGCATATGTATAAGGTTCCAATTATTTCCAAATTTTGTTTCTGAAACTTAATTATTATCAGTTATCACTTAGTTAATCCAGAGTTTCCTTAAATTCAATTACTTTTTTTGTTTCACCAAGAAGAAGACACTAAGTTTTCTGAAACCCTAACATGTTTTATCTGTAGTGATAAAATGCTGTCTTAGGGTTATCCTAAATTATCACCATAAAATTCTATTTCACATTACTTCTTATACTGAAAAAGCTAAAACAAAAATATCTATATCCTATATACTAGAAATATTCACCATTTTGGTCAGTGGTGTATTTTTTCCTTTACACATAAATTCATCAAGAAAACCAAGCATATTATCCAGGGGATAGTGGTAGGAATAGACTTTCTAACATTATTTTAACCAGCAAATGGATTCATTAAAAGGAAAAAAATACAGAATTTTTAGAAGAGATGAGAAAGTAGAATCCAACAAATCTCTTCTAGATATTAAGGCCATAACACAATATTTGCCACTCAAAAGTAAGAATTTATTATGGACTTCTGCAGAATTTATACCCATTCCACTGCCTGAAGGTAACCAAAATGGAAAAGATGGAATATAGTCACTGCAGATGCATTGGAGATAAACTTTATTCCTGAGTCATCACAGCTGCAAGAAGAAGAAAGCCTTTGTCTCTTCCAGCTTCCAACTCTCTTCAGTGCATCTCATTGGAAAACCCTAAATCACACCCAAAAACCTAGAAACAAGAGAGTCTGGAAAATGTATTTTTCCAGACCCTATCAGGCACAGATATGACCAGAGGGATGTGTTCTTAATAAGAAATGAAGCCAATGTGAAGAAATCTCAAAAGAAGGAGTGGTTACTTCTCTCTAGTTATAAGGGTGTAAGGAAACCAACTCAGAGACATAAATTTGTGCTTTTCCTTAAGGAAATTTTGGTCTTCACTGTGTGAAACACTTGAAAAGTCATTACAAGCATAGGAATATATATGATTATAGCCATAGAAATGTGGAAGAATATGACAGTAAGCAGCTTCCTATCACAGTATTGCAAGTTGTATGTTATAAGAAAGGAAACAAGCAAAGTGTAAGAACATCCTGACCAGCAGCAGTGTGAACCAGAGCCATGCAACTGCAGGTAGATCCCAGCCAGGGCCCCACCCAGACACCAGTGGCTGGGGCACACAAGCCCAAGCCAAAGATGAGCCCAGAAAAAGCCACACAGGTGCACAAGCATCAGCCAGAGGTCTGCCCCAAACCTTTGGTAAATGTGCGGAGACCATACCAGAAACCTGCTCAGATACAAGGGTCTGGGGTGCACAGCTCCCAGCCAAAGGCACTCCCAGACAAGAGTGACATAGGAGGATAGGCCCTTGCCAGAGGCATGCCTAGATACCATCCCAGCCATGTACAGCCATAACCAGAAGCCTTCTCAGACAACAGGTCAGCTAAGGGATCAAGAAGGCAACCATTCTAAACCCAAGAAATGGTACACTGTTGAGCAGAAGAGAACAGGTTCCTCAGTGGCTTGCTGAGAAATGAAGACCACTGGGTGAGCAAAAAGTTTCCTCAACAAAGGCACAGCAGGATGGATCTGTTGAAATGAAAAGACAATTAAATAAGTCTCAAAACCAGACTTCCAGATCACCTAAGGCAACCCCAAAGGGAAACAAAATGGAACAATTTGATACTCAACCACTTGGACTCCCTGAACTGGCAAAAAAAGAGTATCCAGAAAAAGTGAAATCAGAAATAATTTCTCAGATAAAAACAGATTTTCCCAAGTGCAAGATATGATCAATAAATCTACAGCAGACACAGATTTAAAAAAAAAAGAGAGGAGGTGAGGAACATGATGGAATCGCAACATAGGAAACAAATGGAATCCATAAAAGAGATGCAAACCGATTTTCAGGAGATTAAAAGCTCTATTAAAGTTTACACAGCAGAATGAGTGAGTGTGAGAATAGAATTTCAGATATAAAAGATAGGATTGCAGTTAATGATCAGGAAAAGAAAAATTTCTCAAAAATAGTAAGGGACCATGAGAAATCAACCTAACAGATGCTAGATGATTCAAAGAAGAATAACATAAGACTGACCCATCAGAGTCAATGAAGAAACAGGACAGAGTGCAGACAACATAAAAAAACTTTTCACAGAATTAAAGACAGAAAAGTTCCCAACTAGGGGAAAAGAACGTGACATACAGATGAGTGAGGCATACAGGAATCCAACTAGCCATGATAAAAATAAATCTACACATAGGCATATAATAGTTAAGACTCTAGAAACCCAACAGAAAAACAAAATTCTACAAGCAGTTAGAGAAAAGAAACAAATCACATACAAAGGAAAGCCCATCAGGGCTTCAGACTTCTCAGGACAAACCCACAAGGCAAGAAGAGCTTGGAGTGACATATTTCAAGGCCTAAGAAAAAACAACCTCTAACCCAGATTGATGTATGCTGAAAAACTATCTTTCAAAATTGATAGAGAAATAAGGTACTTTCATGAAAAGGAGCACCTGGAGAACTTCATGAATACCAAACCAGCACCCCAAAGAATTTTAAACACTATCCTAGGAAAAGACAATGAAGATTACAACTCCAGGAAGTGCAGCAGAATGAATCCATCAGGCACAACAGGAAATTAAATGCAAAGGGGGAGAATTCAACAAAAAACAAAAAGTCTTGACAAGGATAATTCAATACATATCAGTTATAACCATCAATGATAATAATCTCAATTCACAAATGCAGAAAAATAGACTGGCAGAATGAGTCAAGAAGAAAGATCCAACAATATGCTGCATACAAAAAACACATTTAATTCAAAAAGAAACTCAGACCGCAAGTAAAAGGATGGAAAACAATACTCAATGCAACAGGAACCCCACCCTCAAAAAAACCCAAGAGTACCTCTACTCTTTGCAAATAAAGTAGATTTCAAACCAACACTGATTAAGAGAGATGAAAGACATTATATCCTTGTAAGGGAACAATTCAAGAGGAAAAGATGACAATCATAAGTATATATGCACCAAATGCTAGTGCACCCCACTATACAAAAAAATACTAACAGACATGGAAAATGAAATAAACACTAATACAATTGCAGTGGGGGACCTCATCACCCCACTGTCACAAATAGATAGATCCAGTGGACAAAAAATAAGCAATGAAATACTAGAACTCAATAAAACTCTTGAAAAAATGAATTTAACAGAAGTTTACAGAGTGGTTCACCCCACAAAATCAGAATACACATTCTTTTCAGCTACAAATGGTTCCTTCTCAAAAATTGACTGTATACTCACTGGTAAAACATGTTTAAGTAAGTGCAAAGGAATTGAAGTTATCCCCTATATATTATCAGACCATAGCTGATGAAATTGGAGATCAATAGTAAAAGAAACTGCAAGAATTTAATAAAAACATGGAAATTGAACAACACACTTCTGAATAACCAATGGGTCACAGATAAATTAAACAAGAAATTAGATAGTTCCTTCAGTTAAATGACAATGACAATATAACATATCAATTAAACAACCTGATACATAACCTCAGGCTTCTAGAAAACAAAGAGCAGGACAAACCCAAAGCTCATATAGGGAGGAAACTATAAAGATTAGAGCAAAAATCAATGCAATGGAGACTAAGAAAATGAAACAAAAAATCAGTGAAGCAAAGAGTTCATAAAGTTCATAATTTGAAAGAATAAACAAAGTTAACACACCCTTAGCCAACTTTATAAAAAAAGGAAAGAAAAGGCCCAAATTCATTCAATTAGGAATGAAAAAGGTGAAATTATAACGGACCCAGCAGAAATCCAGAGGATCATCAATACCTACTTCAAGAACCTATACACCAATAAGTTCAAAAACATAAGAAATGGACAGATTCTAAGATACATATAGAATTACCAAAGTTGCACCAAAAAACCCTAAATATTTGAAACAACATGATATCAATCAATAAAATTGAAAACATAATTAAAAACTTACCAAAGAAAAGTATAGGCCCCGATGGCTTCATTGCTGAATTCTAGAAGACATCTAGAGAGGAACGATTGCCACTTCTGTTTTAACTCTTCAATGAAATTGAAAGGGAGGCAATGCTCCCAAATTCATTCCTGGAAGCAAGCATCACCTTGATCCCCAAAGCAGAGAAAGACCCAACTGAAAAAGAGAACTATAGGCCAATCTCACTAATGAATGTAGGTACAAAAATCCTTAATATCAGGAACACTAAAATCAGGAACAAGACAAAGATGTCCACTATCACCACTCCTGTTTGATATAGTTTTGGAAACATTAGGCACAGCAGTTAGACAAGAGAAACAAATAAAATGAATAAGGATAAGAAATGAAGAAGTTAAATTGTCATTATTTGCATACAACATGATACTCTAAATAGAAGACCCCAGAATGCCACCAAAAATGTTCTAGACTTAATAACCAAATTCAGTCAAGTAGCTGGATATAAGGTTAATGCATAAAAATCAATAGCTTTCCTCTACATGAACAACAGACTCACTTAGAGAGAAATGGGGCAAACAATTCCTTTGACAATAGCATGGAAAAGATTGAAATACCTAGAAATCAACCTAACAAAAGAAGTCAAAGACCTCTTCCCTGAAAACTACAGCACTCTGAAAAGGGAGATTGAAGATGATATCAGAAAATGAAAAGACATCCCTTGCTCCTGGGTAGAAAGAATAAACATAGTGAAAATGGCCATACTTCCAAAACTGCTCTATAGATTCAATGCAATTCCAATTGAGATCCCAGCAGCATACTTCATGGACCTTGAGAAAACCATCCAAAAAATTCACGTGGAACATGAAGAGACCTAGAATAGCAAAAGCAATTTTAGGCAATAAGAACAAGGTAGGGGGTAGTCACAATCCCCAACTTGAAACTACACTACAAAACTTCTGTGGTAAAAAACAGAATAGTACTGGCAAAGAAACAGACTTGAGGACCAGTGGAACAGATTAGAAGATGGAGAAACAACTCCAGACACACTCAGCCACAAGATCTTACACAAAGGAACCAAACACCCTCACTGAAGGAAAGATAGCCTCCTTAATAAATGGTCCTGGAAAAATTGGATTTCAACCTGCAAAAGATTAAAACTAGACCTGTACCTGTCACCATGCTCTAAACTAAAATTGAAATGGATTAAAGATCTAAATATTAAAACAGAAACTCTGAACTGGTTGGAAGAGAGGTTACGTAGAACTCTGGAAGACATTCACGTAGGAAAAGACTTTATAATCAAAACCTCAGTTCCAAGTGAACTAGCACAAACAACAAGTGGAATCTCTTCTTATTAAAAAGTTTCTGCACAGCAAGAGAAACCACCAACAGTGTGAAGAGACAACCCACAGAGTGGGAAAAAATTTTCACCAGCAGTTCCTCAGACAAAGATCTACTATCTAGAATATATAAAGAACTTTAAAAAAGTCAGACCACTCAAATTTAAAGATCAATCTAAAGATGGCGTCTGAAATGAACAGACATTTCTCAGACTAAGTAGAAATAGCAAGTAAACATATGAAAAAATGTTCACCATCACTGGTCATTTGAGAGATGAAAATGAAAACAATGCTGTGATTCCACCTCACTCCAGAAAGAATGGTTGCTATCATGAAATCAACCAATAACAAATTTGGTGGGGCCATGGGAAATGAGGAACCCTGTTCCACTGCTGGTGTACCTCTGTGGTAATCAGTATGGAGATACCTCAAAGAACTAGGATTGGAAGTCCCATTTCACCCAGCTATTCCCCTGCTGGGTATCTTCCCAAAAGAATCATACCACAGTGATGTATGTGCACCCATGTTCATAGCAGCACAGTTTGTGACAGCTAAAACTTGGAAACAGACCAATTGCCCATCAACTGGAGACTGGATAAAGAAATGTGTTTTTTCTATAAAATGGAGTACTACTCAGCAATAAAGAACAAGCAATAAGAGATATTTATAGCTAAATCAATACACATTAAGGCAATACTCTTAAGTGAAATACATAGGGCACATATGTGTAAACACAGATTCTCTGTGTAAGAAACAAAATGTAAATAAAGACTAAAAGGTAAAATAGATAATGTTAAATAATAAAAGGGGAAAGGGAAAGTGGGAGGGGTAGGGGAAAGGAAAGAAGCGAATGGATTTAATATGAGAAAATGAAAAAAATGGAAGCAAAGTGTTTTTAAATAGGGAGGGGTCCAGGGGTTGAAGGGAGGGCAGTGGAATGGGGAAATAAGAAAGTACAAACAGAAGTGCAAGTTAAGATATATCATTTTTTGGCAAAAAATAATTCTGTGATTTTTTTTTCTCCATTTCTGTTGTTTTAATTCTTACCTAATTTCATCAAGAGAGGGACTGGTATTGGCTGGATTAAAAATAAGTTAATTCATTCAAACTAACGGTGAATTTGTTTGTTTTCTACCACTGTGTTTCAAATTTCTCTTCTGGGAAGGAAAATATGCCCTTGTTCTTTGCCTTTGATAGGATTAAACATCAAGACACAATTATCATATTTATTATATGGCTCAAGAGGAATCATAAAGTTGTACTATAGAGAATATGCTATATTTATAATTTTTATTTTTTACTCTCATTTCAATGTAAGTAGATATTAATAAAGAAAATATTTATTTATTTATTTATTTATTTATTTTTCAGTACCAGAGATTGAACTCAGGACCTTGCATTTGCCAGGTAGGTGTGGCACTACTGATTTACATCCTCAGCCCAAGAAAATATTTCTTAAAAACACTCTTCTTAGACCTATAATAGCAAAAGTAATTCTAGGCAAAAGAGACATTGCTGGGGGTATCACAAAACCCAATTTGGAACTATACTACAAATCTACTGTGATAAAAACAGCATGGTACTGGTAAAGAAACAGACCTGAGGACCAGTGGAATAGATTAGAAGATGCAGAAACAACTCCAGTCAAACTCGACCACCCCATCATTTACAAAGGAGCCAATCACATTCATTGGACAAAAGATAGCCCATTTAATAAATGGTGTTGGAAAAACTGGATTTCAACCTGCCAAAGATTAAAACTAGACCCATCTCTATCACCATGCACTGAACTAAGACTAAAGTGGATTAAAGATCTAAATATTAAAACAGAAACACTAAACTTGCTGGAAGTTAAGTTAGGTAGAACTCTTGAAAACTTCTGCATAGGAAAAGACTTTATGAACAAAACCTCTGTAGCATGGGAACTACCACAAAGAATCAACAATGGGGATCTCATCTTATTTAAAAGCTACTACATTGCAAGAGAAAACACCAACAGAGCTAAGAGACAACCTACAATGTGGGAAAAAAGTTTTAGCAGCTGTAACTCAGACAAAGGGCTACTATCTAGAATATATAAAAAAACAAATTCAAAGACCCAATTCAAAAATGGGCACCTGAAATGGACAGACATTTCTCAGACAAAGAAGTAAAGGCAGCAAATAAATATATGAAAAAATGTTCAACATCACTGATCATTCAAGAGATACAGATGAAAACAACTCTGAGATTCCATCTCACCCCAGAAAGAATGGCTGCTATCAAGAAATCATCCAATAACAAATGCTGGCTGGGGTGCGGAGAGAAAGGGATCCTTCTCCACTGTTGGTGGGTGTGCAGACTGGTGCAACCACTGTGGAAATCCATACGGAAATACCTCAAAGAACTAGGGCTAGAGGTCCCATTTGACCCAACTATTCCCCTGCTGGGTATCTTCCCAAAAGAATTAAAAGAATCATACCAAAGTGATATATGTGCACCCACATTTATAGCGGCACAGTTTGTAATAGCTAAAGCTTGGAAATATCCCACATGCCCTTCAACTGGAAACTGGATAAAGAAGATGTGTTTTTTTTTTTTTTATATAAAATGGAGTACTACTCAGCCATAAAGAACGAGAAACTAGAGACATTTACAGCTAAATGGATGCATATTGAGACCATACTCTTAAGTGATATAAATAGGACACGCATGTATAAATACTGAACTGTTTCTCTAGTGTGAGATACTGAAGTGTAAGTAAGGATTAAAATGATTAAAATGAATAATTGATAATTTGAAATAGGAAGAAAAGGTCCAAAGGGGTAGGCGTGTTAGGGGAAGGGGAAAGGAAAGAAGGCAAAGGAAAAATTATAAGAAAAGAAAAAAAATGGAAATGAAGTCTATGTAAATAAGGAAGGGTGAGGGAGTGGATGGTGCATAGGTAATGGGGAAAACAATAAGAACCAAGATACAACATGTACAGGTACAAGCACCCAATGATAAATGTAAATGTATTGTATACCTAAAATGTACCAATTAAAGAATTTAAGGAAAAAAAAAGATAAACTTGAGACATTTCTCAGTAAATGGATGCACCTTATGACCATACTCTTAAGTGAAATAAATCAGACACACATGTGAAAAAAAAAAACACTCTTACTTCTATGAAAAAATAAAGCAAAATTTCACAACAAATTAATTAAAGAGTAACATTAATTAATACACTGTGTGCCATAATTTAAAAAAAAATGGCCAAAATGTTAACATACAAGTCATAGACAAAAAAGACACTTACAAAAAAGAAACAAATAGATAATAGCTCAAAATTTTCTTTTCCATGAACTAAGTTAAAATATTTCAATATATGTGCTAATTTGTTTTATTTATACTCTATTCCTCTCAGTTTACAATAATTTTAAAAGATGGAAAATGACATAGGGAATGTAAAAAAATACATCGTGAAAGTATATGTGAAGATCCTTAAACAGGAAGAAAATGAGAAATTTGAACAAGTTAAAGAAATTAGTAGAATGGGGAGAAATACTTGGGCTTTTAAGGGCTCCATTAAGTGCCAAGCAAACAGGAAGACAAGAGTACATGCCTACAAGGACTTACTGAGTAATGGTGAAGTGAGAAACCAAAAGGAGAAATCAGTAGAGGAGATACAGGAAGAAAACTGTAGTGGGGACAAGCTACAGGTTACTGGGTAAGTAAAGGTTTCCTAGAGGAAGTAATTTTTAAATCAAATTACAAAACTAGGAGTTTTAAGGAAGGAAATGCAGAAAATTGAGGCAGTGAAGTAGGATGTTTCAAAAAGGGGAAATGTAGTATATTTTGAGATAAGCAGGAAATTTCATATTAATGAATTCTAAGTTGATGAGTATTAAATTCTTGCACTATTGGGTAAGTAGGAAAAATATATAACTAGAAAACACAAGCAGTAGAATATACCAGTACCCACTGATTGCCTGACTTTATTCTAGAAAGAATGAGTATAGAAAAATTTCTATAATAAAAGGAATATCCAGACACTACATAAATGAATTATTTCATTATTTTTAGAATAACATTAAGATTTTATTTCATTATATCCAAGCTATATCAATTCATTTATCTATAAGTTTATACAATGTTTCTCATTGATTTTAAATTTATATATTCCATGAAAAAGTTTAGAATCATAGGTGGTAAAAGCAGTAGATGTGTTTTATTTATATACATATAATTAATTTATATCTTATAATATGTAGTTCAACCCCTTTGTGAACTCTAGGTATGTAAAGTACCTATATTAACAAAGTATAATTGAAATAGAGTAACAGAAATATTGTATATAATTTTTTTGAAATAAGATGAACATTTAAAACTTATTAATAGAAGGATGATTTGAAAACAGGTTTGACATTTATTTTGGGAAAAGAAAACAAAGCAAATCATATCTCAAAACTTCTAACGTAAAAAAAAAACCCACAAACATTTATATATATAATCTACCAAGATTTCCATTAGAAATCACTATACTTCAATTTAATATTTTAGACACAAATTTTGAACAAGATTTTCTATGCTATTGGATTAAAAAATTCAACAATCTCATTACTTTTTTAAATCTCCCCCAAAAGCTTCATAGGATCATAGGTGAGAGTTTTCAGAGATAGCTGGATTTAGGATGTGTGAGGCTGGGATTATGGGTGTGCATTTACTAAATTAGACAACTGATTAGTTTGGCATAGTTCTGAGTATGGATAATGGGATAGCCTACCCTGGGTGTGAGTGGCAAAAAAAAAAAAAAAAAAAAAAAAAAATGCGGGGAGAGGCAGAGGACTGCTGCTGCCTTGCTACTTCACTGCTTTGCTGCCTTCTGCCCCCATGAACTGTTTCTCCTCTCCAGTGTCTCTCTGCCATGCCACCCTGCTTTGGGGCTAGCCAACTATGAACTGAAACCTCTATAACCTATGAGCTACAATAAACCTTTCCTCCTCTTACTTTGGGTGTGAGATATTTTGTCTCAGCAACAAAAATTGTAATTGACATAGTTTTTGATCACCAATGCTCAAATCTCATTTCCCCCTTTAAAATAATATTAAAATACTGACTATTCAACTCTCTTTGAAAAGATTAGACCTTGTGGCACAGTTCTGGATGATACTGCATAAAAGTTAAACATTCTCATGACAAAAGTTTTGTTTCCTGATTCAAGAAAAATAAAATAAAATAAAAAGCCATGTAGCATGTACTACAATTTTATTACCTGCCTCTTTCCTTAATCTAAATATGATACAGCAATAAAGACATGGTAAGTGTATATTTAATGTTATTAGAAATTCCCAAACTTTTCTGAAGTCTGTGCCATTTTATGTCCCCATAGTATTGCCTCAGAATTTCAGTGTTCACCACTCTTACAAATGCTTGATATTTTTCAAATTCTTATTTCAACTATTCTACTGCATATTTGGGGTAAGTCATGGTTATTTTAATTCATAATTACTTAGGGATTGATGATGATTTACAGCATCTTTTCATGTGCTAATGGGCCATTTGTATGTCTTTGAATTTTTTTGCCCAGTTTTTAATTAGTTTTCAAAATTTTTTTACTGAGCTATAAATGTTACAGATATATATTGCCTGAATAGTCTCAAAATATTTTATGAGTGTATATTACTATTTTTCTTGAAAAAAATTAAAATTGAAATTGCTAGATCATGGGGTGGATGTGCATTTATTTTTATACAAATATAGCTGGACTATTTTCTAAAATAGTTTTCAAGCTATTTTCCATATATTTCTCTTATTTCTGTTTTTCCCAGTATAAATATTGACAGTTTGATATAGATAGATAGATAGATAGATAGATCTATATCTATATCTATATCTATATCTATATCTATATATGACCTGTATGTATAGAAAGCCTTGGAACACAGAAATATTGTGTTTCTTTCAATGTGTTTACCAGGCACTAGAGAAATTATACTGCCTTATGACTTCACAGGTCAACCAGGCATAGTACTCATATGAAATTAGATTTCCCTAAATTGGCAACCCCTCTGCTGTGATGCACCTCTGTGGTCCACCTTCTGGACTACTCTGAATTGTTTTCTTGGGACTTAGAGGTAAGGGAAACCAGTGCAAACATGAAAGCTTATGCTACCTTATGGGCAATTAGTAATAAATTCATTAAAGCATAACCCCCCAAATTTTATGTTTTCTGTTAGCAGCCAGCAAATAGAAAAAGGTTTTGACAGTTAAGATAAAGTTAAGCAAGTTAAGTTTGCTTTGGGGTTTTTCTGGGGATGGATAGATCACAATTGTGAGTGGAGGTGCAACTGTGGGGTCTATGAGGTGCGGTCAAAATTAGTGGTGATGTTTAAAGTTATTATTAAAGTAAAAGACACAGTGCCATTAATTCCCCTCAAAAAATACTCCCTTTCACCTTGAAACTATTCATCCCATCATTCTTGCCACTTTCTGAAGTCATTCTGTAAGTCCTTTTTGTAAGTGTCTTATTGAGTTGATTAGAAATATGGTGAACGCTGATGCCAAATATCATCAATGAAAATCCAGGATTTAAAAAATATCATGATGTATCTTATCCACCTTTTTCACCTTGTACTTTCAAGATGTTTCATTTGGGAGCAAGGACTTCATTGGCTGTTGAACTGGAAGTCATGTGTGTTACATTTATCTATAACAGTTAATTTATTACATTTATCTATAACTGTTAAAACATTTATCTATACTTTTATGGGTTCCTGAGTTTAAGAGTAGTGGACTAAATGATCTGGAGGAAGAAATTTAAAAATTTAAGATGTGACTTAGGTACTGATGGCTGCTTTTTAGAAGATTTATAATGGGAATTTGGGGCATAAAGCAGAGTTGGAAAATTTAGAAAACCTCAATTTTGGCCCAGAAGAAACCATGTGTAAGCTTGGGGCAAAGATATTTTGGTTACTAGAGATTAACACCATTAAAAAGAAAAGGTCCATGAGGGCTGGGGATTTATCTCAGTGGTTCCGCCGCCTCCCTCGCAAGCGGAACATCCCCAGTTGGATCTCCGGTACCAAAAAAAAAAAAAAAAAAAAAAACATAGAAGAAAAGGTCCAAAGGGGTAGGGCTGGTGGGAGGGGAAGGGGAAAAGAAAGAAGAGAAAGGAAAAATTACGAGAAAAGAAAAAAATGGAAAAGAAGTCTATGTAAATAGAGAAGGGTGGAGGGGGTGAAGGGCACACAGGTAATGGGGAAAAAAATAAGAACCAAGATACATCATGTACATTTACAAGCACCCAATGATAAATGTACCAATAAAAGAATTTAAAGGGAAAAAAAGAAACCAAATATGTTGTACCAGAATAAAAAGAGATTTATCTTGAGATCACCTTAGAAATCAGAAGACCACAACCAAAAAATAATTCTGAAACAGCACACATGGGAAAGTTGTTAAAGGTGAATGTGAATATGTCTTCCTAAAGGAAAAAAGATTTAATAATGAGAATTGTCTTTTCCCCATAATGCATTCTTTAGAAAAGCCATATAGAATTAAAAAAAAAAGCCATAGAGAAATACTTTCAAGAAGTTCAGATTTTGTCACAAAACATTTTAAAAAATAAGTTTATATAGCGATCCAAGACCTGCTTCTACTTTTTGTAAGCACATTTGACTTTCATGTTCACTGATTCCTTGGTTTTAAAATAATTATTTGGTAAAAATATTTTTAAATGCCTGTTTTCATTTTCCAGAAATATTATGCTTGTGGTAGTTAATTGTCTTTAGGGAGATTTATGAATACCTTACACTTAGCATAGTTGTTGAATCACCTTCCAAATTATTTTCACAGAAGTGCTTCAGTGAGCTTTCAAAGCAACTTTTTCCCTCCTGGAAATATTCATCATGTACTGGTTGTGTCCCTCAGTTAATCTAATCTCTTGATAAAATTGTCTGTAGACATAAACCACTGTAGGCATAATATAGCTTATATTTCCAAAGGCTCTAATTGCAAATTTTAAACTAAAATGCAATTAAATAATGCCTCATCCATACTTATTGTCCTCATTTTATATCACATTTATTCCTCAAATGCACAGATTTTTGCACTTCTTTCATAAACCATTCTTAATCCTGAAACAATTTTTTAGATTCCTTGCTCTTGGCAGCTTACTTTAATATAAATGTCACTTTGAGTGTACTTATGCACTAAATCTTGACATCATAGATGCCATTAAAAAGGAGAAACCAAATATTTCTCTATGCTGGAATTCATAAAGCTGAAAGGATAGTTCAGGTGGGTGATTTGCTTTTACCTTCCTCTTAAGTACTATACTTTCCTCCTTAATTAACCCTACAAAACTCAGAGCTCAGAGGAATATGTGAACATTAATTCAGTGAGGCTTTGGTCTTTCTGAACAGCAGATTACATGATATTCCTAAAAGGAGATAAAGGAAGAAATAGAATCTAAACTCCTGGGAAGATGAGGGCTATGGGGCATTTATCAATGTCTTTTATTTTTGCTTTTATTCTTTATCTGACTCTCAGAGATACAGGTACTTTATACCAAAAATGAGTTATGTTTAATTTTTATATGTTAGGGTTTCTGAAAAGTTTTGAGGAAGCATTTATTTTGTTCTCCTGGTTTTATTTTTTAAATTAGGGTTTCTAAAGAATTTCAAACTTTTAATGGAGAGCTTCTACTTGATTATTCTTCAAACAAAATGTTAGAAATAAATTTCTTGAATCCAGTTATGGCTTTCTTTTCTGGCCAACGCCAAGTATAAAGAATTCCAATCAGAAAATACTCCTTTAAAATACTAATTATTAGACAGACAACAGATATCATTGGCTAACTGGGGCAGTGAAAACTTCATAGCAGGTACTAATTACATTATCATGTTAAATATTACTAAATGTTCATTCTTCCAGATATATTTATTTATGTACATTTTTAGAAAATTTTACACTTATTTTAAATTGTATTAAAATCTCATAAATCTAGAATATTGAACATATTGTAGTTGTTTTTCTTAGATTTATCAAGGATAGGGCATCATGTGACTATTTGTAAATATCTTTTTAATCATTTAGATTGTGCTCCATAATAGGACACAAAAAATCTATTCACTCATGGCTTGACTCTTTTATTAAATAATTCATTCTTACTATTATTTATGCAAAATATGTTATAGCTCATCCCTCAAATACTTAAACCCACATATCATGACATACTGAGGTTTTCTTTTCTTTTCTTTTCTTTTCTTTTGGGGCCGGGGATCCAACTTGGGTGTTTGTACCTGCGCAGCAGGCGGCGAAACCACTGAGCTAAATCCCCGGCCCATTGAGGTTTTCTTAATATTGATACCTTCTTGATCACCAGAGGCACTTCTTACTGTGATGTCCAAATCAAATTTAGACTTCTCCAAAGAGAAAATGTTACATCTTTTGTATCTGCAGCTATACGGCATTAACTACACAGAATCTCTTCTTTCCCATCAACTAAAATATCTCAATTGTTCCATCGCACTTATCAGTATTAGTTTGCTAGATTGGCCACATAAAATACCAGAGATTATGAGGTTTCAACAACAAAAATTTATTTTCTGATAGTATTTCGGGCCAATGTCCTTACATCCTGGGCAGGTGATTTGTGTGCCTAATTTTCTATTTTTATAAGAACACAAATCATATTGGATTAGGAGACACTCATGTGACTTTATTTAACCTTTGACTGCCTCATTACAGTCCTTATATTTAATTAGAGTCACAGAATGTGACGTGAGAGATAGGGCTTCAGCATGATTTGGCAACTGACACAATTCAGCCTTTAACACTGTTCTCTTGGAATGACATCTTTCTTTATCCAAAGAGAATGAATAATTAAAAGAAATCACTATGTACCAAAGAAATTAACCTAAGAAATCCTGAAAATGCAAAATTCTGAAAAAGAAAATGCTTTTTGACTTAATGATTAAAATAGATTGCATATATTCCTAAAGTATATTTTAGGGTTTAAATAATTTAGTTACTGGTATATCTCAAAAATAATAAAATAATTGAAAATGCATCTGAAAAATTAACTTGAATTTCTGGATCATTTTGTTACTAAAATCACTGAAATAAGCAAACCAGACATCACTTTATATGCTAGTGAAATGAAGAGATGAAAGCATGGCATCTATCAGAACACAACATTTTGAGCAGACCATTGTGAACAGGCTATTGAATGATCTTTTGAATTTTTAGAACATAAGGACATTTGCTTGTAACCCTAAAAAATAATATCTTTGAACAATTAAAGTATAATGAACTTTAGAATGATCAGTGGGCCAGTGTTTCAGTTTCTGATTGGTCTTTCTTAATATTTACTTCACTTTTTCATTAATAGATAATTTATTGTAGAGTGTATTCTGAGTTCAAGTAAATAAATGTTTAATTCAATGATTTGGCTTGTGATGTTTTTATTTTTATTGTTATATATGTATTAGTTTCTAAGGGTTGCTAACTATGAATTATAAATTATGACTATAAGGCTTCTCTAGTTTTGTTAGAATGCCTATGTTTAGGAAATCCAGGCAATTTTTTCCACCAGCACTATTCCTTGATAGCATCAATGATATTTGTTTTTTACTCTTTTTTTGTTGGCGTTACAATCGATATCTCTATATAACTGCACTCCACTTTGTAGATTCACTGATAAAATTTAAAAAATACAAATCCCTGTTAATAATAGAAGTATCCATTCTTCAAATAAAAATTAAGTGAAAATATCTCTTGGAGGGGAATGAAACTTTAAGAAGAGATTTATAGAGATGCGCTCCTTGAATGGGTTATTGAGTAAAGGAGCCAGTGGTTTTAGATTTCACAGTGGTGTGCACAGTGACTTAGATTAATCACATGCACAATTCCTCCTGGTCCAATATTAAGTCCATAATATGGAACCTCTGTGCATTTTTGTGGTCCTTCATCTGAAGTTATGGACTAATTGAGAAAAATATACCAAAAAATGCAAAGTTGTATTCATTGAGCTTTTTCTGAAGCATTCCAATTTAATAAAATGATAAGACAATTAATGAAAACCTTATTGAAACTATAAAACTATTATAATTAGTTTTCTCTTTATTTTTAAAGTTACTGTTGTTAACTATATAAAAGGATAAATTAGTGTAACTCTTTAGATTCTCAGATACACATAAAAGGCAGCTTCTTCTATGTATCTCAATTCTATTTTCACTCTTTAGAAGCCCTACTTAAATATCACTTCATTTTCCTCAAATTATTCCTGTATCACATAAAATATCTTTTGTGTATAGTCACTTTGGGAGGTTCAAACACTGATCTTTCCTCATAGCCATTCCACTCCTGAACACATTGTCCAACTTATCCCTGATGACATTCTTAGTCAATACTTCACTGAACTACCATTTGTTCCACTTTACCAAACTCAAGTTGCCAAGATACCAAAAACTACACAGCATGTTTGACAAATTATATTGATAGCCACTTACTATTGCTGCAACCAAAACCAACTGAATTTGACTATAATTTTACTCATGTCTTTATCCTTCAGACACATTTCCATATGCAGAGAGCATGCTAATAGGCTTCTTGAACATCAATGTTTTTACTGAATGACATCTATGATTTTTAACTGACATAGAACACTATTTCTATGCCTACTGATTTTTTAGCAGCCATGATTAAATATAACCAGATATTATTCTCTTATTGAAATAATTGGAAATTCTTATCTTTGTTGATCAAGTCTTGAATTTTCAAGATACTTCTTTCTGGAAATCATGCTTCTTATTCTCATTCTCATCAATAAATCATCCTAGACCAGTAATTTATTTTATTCTCATATTCCTTAAACTTTAGCACTTTTTTCAAATAAAATATTTTGTAAGTTCAGAGGATTGAGACTGTTTGCTGGAGCCAAGGCAGAAACATCATGAAGAAAGGGCATGGCAAAGAAAGGAGAGAAAGAAGGGAGGAGCTGAATATAGTCTTCCAGATCATGTCCTCAGAGACTCATCCTCCAGGACCCACCTACTAATACTGCATTCAGCTAGGATGGCATCAAGGGCTTAACCCACTGGTGAATATAGTTCCCCTATGACCCAACCACCTTCCAAAGACCCACTCTGAACACTCTGGGGGGTATTTTAAATCTAAATCATGATATAGTCCTTATAGTAAATACAGGTTATTGCTACTAGTATTTAATTTTTAACCTATCCTATAATCTTTTCCTCAAAGAAAGGGAATTTTGTCTTAAACAAAAATTATTCAACAAACTCAAAATATAAATAAATTTAAAAACAGAATAAAAAATAATAGGAAACAAGGAGATAGATCTTTGCAAAGGGAAGGGGACCAAACGATGGAGGGAAGGACAGGGAAAGGCATACATAAAAGAATTAAGATGTGTTTTGTACATGCACCAACTTCCCTTGATGAAAGTAATCATCATATTCGATAAAGGTGTACTAATAGGGCTGGGGATTTAGCTCAGTGGTTCTGCCACCTGCCTCTCAAGTAAGGACCCGAGTTCGATCCCTGGTACAAAAAACAAAACAAAACAAAACTTGTACTCATAAAAATATAGTCTGCTAAAGGTACATGAAAATACTTCTCTAATGTATCTTCAAAGTATCTGATAAAATTGACAGTAATTTAGTGTTAATTGAATAAAGGAAGGCATGGTTCCAATAATTGTTTTATATTAAAATTAACATAAAAACACACACTCTAATTTAATGTCTTAGTTAGATTTTTATTTCAAATTGAGGCAAGTAAAAGATTTTATTGATATTAAAGCAACAGTGCATAGTGGAGATATGGTAATTTAAATACTATTATTAAATTACTTAGGAATTTCAAATGTATTTAGACTTCTATAGTGGGAGTTTCCACTCACATGAAGGATAAGCAGATGACATTTGGAAGAGGGGATTAAATATAGCATTTACAGTTTTATGTGCTTTAATGCATTTCATGTGCTTTAGTACAGTTTTTTTAAAAATATGGAAGTTTATAAAAACTACTTTAAACTTTAAAAAGTAATTTAAATGGAAATTTTGTTCTTGGGTCATAATAGGTAGAATTTCTGTAGGTGTGTTCGTTCCTACCCACAACACAATCATAACAGACAAAGGTTATGTTGTGTTAAAAATTAATTCTAGCAAAACACCAATGAAATTTCACTCTAAAATGCCAACACAAAATAATAAGGTGAGCAGTAAAATTAGTTACATTTATTTATGATTAAGAACTTAAAAATTGTTTACATCTCTTACCATTTTCCTTTCTCAGTAATGAGGTTTTTTTGGTAACCATTTTTGGAGTGTTTTACACCAGACAATCTAGAGAAAAATGCCTAGCTTAGACAATTTTATATTTTCTCCTTCTATGAGAAAAGAATCAATTATCTAAAATGCAGATTTTCAGTTTTAACATATACTTGAAAACAGGGCTAATTTATTGTTTAGAAAACAAATCCCATATCAATAGGACAATTTGGTCAAATAAGCAAATTCATGATGTTTAAAAATCTCTTGGATTGGAATAAAATATTTTTCTGTGGAATTTTTAAATAAATATCCTTGTTTGATGATTATAATTACTATTAGGGTTAAGTAATAGTTAAATTAATTCTTGAAGTCATATCCAATCTTAAAGAACAGAGTCATATTCCTGTTTCAATCCTACATTTACAGAACTCTTTTTCAGAAAGTGGAAAACAAGGGATTCTTAGATAAATAAATGAAGGCATGATTACCAATTTATAGTTAAGAGCTGAGAAGTTTTAGGGCAGGAGTGCTGCATATAGAACCCCTCAGTTTCCACCTCCCATGTGGTTACTTCAAGGGTTACTTCAAGTCTAGTGATGGACAGAAATAAAATTGACAACAATCAATATTCCATATATACTTCAATTTGCTGTGCTTTAGAAGAAAAAAGATTTTGAGCTCAGATTTAAAAAGGGTAGAATATGAAAGAAGAAAGATGTTACCATATTTAAATATTTCCTCAGTGATTTACATTGTAATAGAATAGTGATTTTAAAAGATACAGATATGTTTTTGTCATTCAAATTGCATAATTATCAGTGCGTTTTAACACAAAACTTAATGAAATAGCTTTGGTTTGGGGATTTAAAAAATTTTAGTTAAATATTCTTTCACAAAGTGGTTTTCAGAATAACATACATGTATTTCAAAATGCTCCACTAATTATAGGTCAACTGAATTCTGATGAACTCATAAAACTAGTGTAGGACAAATCGTCAATTTTTACACACAAAATATAGTTGCTTATCTTCCCTTCCTTCTTTCACTATTGCTAAGACACTACCACTAACCATTTTGACCATGGCTGAAACATCTCTCAAGAGGCCATTAATGTTTCCTGCAGATTTTTTGTTTTCTTCTTCTCTTTATTAAATTCTCAACAACTATTTCAGTAGTGGCCAGGTATGATGGAATATTCCTTCAATCCCAGCAACTCAGGAGGCTGAAGCAGAAAGACCACAAATATGACTACTCCTTGGGCAACTAAGTAGAACCTATTAATAAATGAAGAAACAAATAAGGGTGAGAATATAACTCCTGGTAAAATTCCTCTCCATTCAATCCACCATAACAAAAAATTTATTTAGATAAACTATTTCTTGAAATGATGGCATGACAAATTTCTTTAAATAATAATATTACCTTTTTTCTTTATATCTCTCTCAACATTGAATTAAGAACATTGCTATTAAAACACAAAATGTTCCTACCTGGGAATTGTTCTCCTGCCCTATTTGCAGAGCATGGGAGATGTTCTAGGTTCCAGTGTTCTGATCTAATATCTTTTGGGATAATTTCTAACGAGATGAAAGGATAGAGAAAGGATGGGAGGAGAAGGAGAATTATGAGTTATGTTCATGTACTAACTCCTCACTGTGATCATTGTGTATTGTAAACATATAGTAATAAAACTTAAAAATATAAAAGCTGGTTTGGGATGAATTTTAGGATTCTTTTTCTAGTTTCGTGAAATGCATGGTTGCTATTTTGGTTGGTTTGCATTATCTTTATATATCTGTTTTGGGAACATGGTCCTTTTGATGTTGGCAATCCTTATCTAGGAACAGGGGACATCTTTCCATTTTCTAATATTCTCTTTGGTCTCCTTTTTCAGATTATTCTGTATGTATTGTTGTACAGGATTTTCACTTTCTTGGTTAGGTTAATTCCTAAGTATTTAAGTTTTTTGGTGCTATTGTGAATGATTTTGTATTCCTAATTTCTTTCTTGGTGGGTTCATTATTAGTCTACAAAATGTTCTAAATTTTTGTGTTTTGATTTTGTACCTCCTACATCTCTGAATTTGGTTATTGACTCCAGGAGTCATACCTGGAGAAGCAAAGGCTTTTCTTTACATATAAAACTAGCATATTACTTAGCCACTTTCCTGCCATGGTCTGTAATGACTTTAAAATTAATTTGAATGTATAAAATATGACTGTCTTTGGATAGAACCAATGTAATATTTATTAACTTTTATTTCAAATATTAAAGCATATTTAGCTAATTGATAGTTATGATAAATTAGCCAGACTACGTATAAACAATTTCAATGTTATATTAATATATTTTTAAAATAGGATATAATCAATATAAACTTCAAGGAATTAGTACAAAATCTGACTGTAGGAATTATAAAACAAAAACCAAATGGCAAAACTGGCTTTGTATTCATCATACTATGTATGTTTGAACTTTCTTTGCCCTATTAGTAGAACAAAAGACATTCATAGCAGCTGGCTCAATAGCAGCTTCAGAGATACTAATGTTTTATGTCTCAAATAAAGGGGTCAATATTTTTTCCTATATTACAAATATTTCCTTCATGATTTCTTTTGTATATATGCCATATTTCATAATTCACAGTTTAAAATATTTCAAACACAATGTCAGTAATAACCCATTTAAGAATGTCTTTCTGTCACTATATAGCTACACTGAAATAGTATGCCAATGGAAATAATGTGCCTCTTCTAGTGATAAAATTTTTCTTAATATGCTAAAATAATTACATCCATGACTGAAATAAAATTCCAAATTAGCCCCTGTTCCTTGTACTTGATTTGAAGCATCAGGTATAATATAATTTAAATTCTTTTCAGTTGTAGTTCTGCTTCTTTTTGCCTTTTTATTCCTATAAATTAATGCTCTTCATTAATGCTCTTCATCAGTTCTCTTCATTAATGCTGCCTTATATTTTAATCTCAGTTCTCCTACTAAGTAGATAAATATAATTCTTAATTGATAAATTTACCATCAGCACAAAATAATAACCAGATAATACAAAAATGATGATAGACATAGGATAGGTAGTTGCTGAAGGTCTTCTTTTTAAATTGTATACCTGGTATAAACTAATAAATATACATTAAAAATAGCATAGTTATTTGGCCTAAATTGTTTTAAAACAGGAATTAACTTTGTTTACATATAAACATCTATTAGAACCTATTACATTAGAAATACTTGAAGACAAAAAATCCTTATGGTATTCCGATATTTATAGCAAATAGACAACAACCCTGGGATCTTTATCTTGAACTGATGAAAAAAATTTCAATATTATGGGTAAACAATATCTGATATAACCAAAATATTCCTACTTTTAAGCTTTGATTTCAAAGTCCTGAAGGGGATTTGCTTCTCTTTGGTAATTCTCACTCCCAGTAGAAAAACGGTTCTACTTTGAGTGCTCCAAATCCAGTTACATTAGCTTTCAGAAACAGACCTTGTTAAATCTTCAATTCTGATTTATACTCTCATTTATGCCTCAATTCCAAGGTTTTTATTTATAATATTTTAGCAAAAATAAGTTCTTCCCAGCCACCAGTATTCCTAACATAATCGTATTAATATTTCTTCGTCATGGTTCACATCAAATACCTTATCTAGTCTTATAATTCATTGGTACACTCAGCATAACTTTAAATGTTTCAGTGGCTGTAGTAAATTTTCTTTACTCACAGTATTTTATTAAAGAGAAATCACTCTTTTATAATGAGAATGTATTGTACTTTGTTAGAGTTTGCTTAGATTTCTTTGGTTGTTGCAGCACTGGGAAAAGTAGACATTAATGGTTAGGTTCAAACACAGAGCGTGTGGGATGGAGGCTTGTGTGTGTTAAGTGAAATTTTTTCTTATTAAAACTGTCCAAATCTTGAATAATGCTGCCCAACCTTTATTCTAAAAAGGATAATAAACTAAAAACGAAACAGCTGTCAACACAGCTGCCTCTTCATCCCTCAGAATTCCTCAAGACGCCTTATGGCCAATAGATTACAAATGGCACCATGTTCTGGTTTCCTTTGGAAAGTGCTTCCGTGAACGTGGTTAGTCCTGTTTCGTGACGCTTCATTCTCTCTAGCTCCATGGTTTACATCTTAATTATATGTGAGAAACACCTATAAAAGTAAGTCTCAAAATAAAAGCCAGCAGTTTTAGTATCACTTGAGAATTTACTATAAATATTAATTATTATTCCCCACATCAGACTCTGGAAAAAGGGACCACCTATTTTTTTTTTAATTCTCTAGATATTACATTATATATACATTGTTCAAAGGTGACATAGAGTTCATTATTCCCTTATTTGTTTTTCACTAGTATCCTATTACATTTTTTACATTTCTGTCACTCTTACTAAAAAACCTGAGTTATTTAGAATGTAAGTTATTCACAGCGCTTAGAGTAATATGCACGTTGAATGTGTGTATGGTGAGATTATCAAAAGCACTGGATTTCTGTTTCCATATCACTGGTCAGCTGATGTATGCAAATATTATTTCTGGTTAAATCGTTGCCAATTAGTACAGTGCAGAATACCTGTGAATGGCTGGTGAATTTTGCTGTTCTTTCATATATTGGAATTTCTTTGTTTTCTATGAGGGATATACTTTAAATATTCAAATAAGCAATTTTTGGCATTGTGAGGGAAGGCATACAAACTTTTATGTATCATGTTTTTGTGATTGATGCATGAATATTGTTGAAGCATTGTTGCTTTGATATTTCAAGATAATGCTAATTTGATTTCCTAGATCCTTTCTTCATATCAAATTATAATTAAAATGAAAGTACTGACTAGTTCTGTAGTTAGATATATTTGTATTCCCCTTAGTATTTCAAAATGCACTAAAGGATTTTTCAAAAATTAATCTTTCAAATATGTGTCAGTATTTATTCGTATTTTGTTTTTCTGAGTTGCTCGATTACAAGAATGTATTCAGCCGGTTGTCAGTTCCCTGTTTTGCACTTCAGCTTATCAAAGTAGTCAAATAAGCACATATAGTTAATAATTAGATTTAAGCACTATTATGTAGGGCAACCACAGAAACTTTTTCACACACACACACACAAAACTGATTCCTAGATATATTTCCTTCATGATTATTGATGAGATGGGAAAATGGCCTTTGCTGGCAGATGGCCAAGTGGATTCTGCTCTCAGACACTGAAGGCAGCTTTTGATTGTGTTTTGATGTTTTCACCAGGCTATTACTGTATTGACTTGATGGCAGGCAAAACATACATTTGTGACCTCATTTTTCTCTAGCAGTTTTTTCCACTCAATCAGACATGTGCACAAATATCCACATGACAGAAGAATGCTTTTAACGGAAGCAAATCTCTTAGGAATAGTGTCATGCAAGGACATTTTTGAAAGACCATAGTCAGCTGTTTATGCCAAGTGTTTTTTTCCTCTAGTGAAACAACTCTGAAATTAATGGCAAAAAGTAACGGTGTTTTAAGAACAAATGATTCTATGCCAAGTGTCTCCATGGTGGTTGGTTCTAAAGAATCAAAGACAGTTTTACTTTTTTGGATAAATGCCAAAACTTTGATCTGGTTGATGTGGCTGAGTGTTAGAGAGCTGCAACTGTCATTTTGAACTAACCTGAAGGAATATTCCTTACTGATGTCATTAAAGGCAAAAACTGTCAACACTGTATCTTTTTCAGAGACAAAATTCAAATATTGATATTTTTCATTGGTTCTTCTTTGCAATACTCGTATACTTTGCTCCTAAAGAAATTAAGTTACAGCCCAAATCTAGATGTCTTTATTACTAAAATCACCTCAGGAACCCTTTTTGATTATATTTTGTCTGTTTGCAGAAACCATACAAGAAATTTTAATCTTGTGCTTTATAATGAGCCTCAGTATTGGCCATTCCAGACAGTATTGTTTAGAGATCTAGCACCATATTAGTACATGGTACCAAAAGTCTTTTAAACTTTTTAAGATGGCAATTTATTTTTTAAAATACAAATACATCAGTGTTCAAAGGATTAAAATTTGTCATGTGAGGAAAATTTTTAAAAATCTTTAACTTCCAAGATTATATTAAAAGTATGAATCTATTCATATAATATGATCACTTCATAAGATAAAAAAGTTGTGCACACAATATTTTCTTATTGATTTACTGAAAGTAATACAATATATTACTCATAACTTTAATTATTTTTCAGCCTCAAACAAAGCTTTCAATGACAAAATATATTTCAGTTTTTACAGAGGATCATCTGTGGGCCATTTCATATCATAATCATATATTTTGTTTCTATGAATTTCAGAAAAATACTTTTTCTTGTTTATTCACCTCTCAAAAATGACTTGTTTCTGTGTTTTAGTAAAATTAGTAAATTTACAAATTAGGAAATTTCTACAGTAATTACCAAAATTGTCTAATTAAATATGTTGTAGATAAACAAATCTAATGTCAGTATTGATTTTTATAAAGAATTAAATTCAATATTGGTGTTCTATAATTTGATTTCAAAGAAAGTTACTTTCAGTTTGAAATCAAATAAATTAAACAAATAGTATAAAACAAAAGCACAATATTAACATATCTATAAATACTTATATATTTGCTGTTCAGAATATATTATGAAAATGTTCATTTTATTTTTCTATATTTTGGAAGTAAAAAACAGCTTTAATATGTATATTATACTCACAACTATCTGCCATATTTAAGCTATCAAAAGTACATATCAATGCTGCTCTACTTCATTGGTGATTTTATCAATTTTCAAATTAATTAAAATCAGATATCTATTTGACAAAGGTATATTCTTCATAATTGAAAAAGAAGATGTAACCTCCAGTTTGAAGGATTGTTTGATTTTATCTTTCTACCATGTCTACTTTAGTTTTATATGAATTTGCCAATGTCAATTTTAAATTTATTTTCTATTGAATAGGAATTTACCTTCTTTAATCATTATTAAATTTCTAAAATATGTCCAATTTAATTATGTCAAGCATAATCTTCTAGATACATGTACTATAAACGTGCATGCCTTTTATATTGTATATATTCCATTCTGTGTGTATATATGAATGATATAATTTTTGAATTAGATTTAATCTGTTTAATTAATAGAATGGTTCTGTTAAAAATTTATTAGATTACTTCAAAAACTATAGGATTTATGAGTTTTTAAATGACATATTTTCATTCCTCTATGAAGACAAAATAAACTGGCAGGGGAGAATGTGGCTGCCAGTATGCCACTTTCTCTTGGAGATGGAAGTGGAGGAAGCTATTTCTGCAAAGAACTAACTAAATCAGATAGTTTTAGATGATGCATATTAGAGTATTACTTGAATTTTAGTTAATCATTGGTGAAAAAATAAAGAAAACAATATGGCCTTGTCATATGAAGGTTTCACAAAATTACAGCCAGAAAAATCACAAAATGCCTCTAAACAGGAGTGTAGAATACAGGATATGAAGGTTTACACTTTTCTCCCACATCAATTTTTCCTTGATGGAGCCCTGTTTCCTAATTTCTCACTATACTTCTTCATAAACATTGTAAATCCATAGTGCTCCCTTAAAGGTGATCTTAAACTAGACACAAGGTTTCACATATGCTTTAGTCAAGTTTGATTAAAGTTAGGCTATTTTCTTCCTTTGTCCCAAGGTGTTACAATCCATTTGTTCTACTATGAGTTTTATTCTCAACAAAACTTTGTATTTTTCCAAATCTCTTTTCTGTCTGCTACTAAGCCAGGTATCACCAATTGTCCATTATTATTTAAGGTAAAATTGAATTTCTTGCTGTTCATTTTCAAGTTACATAATTTGATCCTCTATAGTAGCTTAGCTATCAAGGTATTCTAATTTTTAGATATGTTTGTACAGTTTTTTTTTTAAGTTTGTGTAACCCTTAAAATACTATTTAAAGACAATAATCAAAGACCTAAATGTAGAAGACCTACCAAGTCATTCAGTCTCTCCATCAGCCTACATTCATATAATGGTTTTATGTAGTAGTGTATGTTCTGACCACTGATTTTGTTTATTAGAATGCACTTTTTGATGTAATTATCTTCACAGACCAATCTCTAACACTCATATTTAATTACTAGGGCTAATAATTGCTAATGGGAAATCCTCACCCATTTTATGACGTGATATATTAAATTACATGAATATTTAGCAAGTCTAAATATCAAAATATAAATAAAACAAGTACACCCTCCTCTATGAAGATATACTGGTTCCATGTAGCAATTTAGCTTCTACAAACACATTTCCAACATGCATTTCTTATGCTTTGAAATGATTTTATTCATTTATTTTTTTCACTAATTTGCCTTATAAGAAAGAATAAAAGTATTAATGAATAATACTCCCTCCTACAAAGATTACATCTTTCCCTTTCAGGCTACACTCATTTTAATGGCATCAAAAATGTATTTTCTCCATAAACCATTTCTTTCTTTCAAAATGGAGTTCTTAGTAGCAAAATGGATTTCAACAAAAGGGTTTTTTTTGGTATTCAGAAAGCAATATGTATTAGAAAACTTCTCTTAAAACCTTTTAGTCAGTGCGGTCTAAACTTAGGTAAGCATTGTTTTCTGAGTTCTAGTCTTTCTAAAGGTAAAGTTCTGAATTCTGGTAAGACTTTTTTTCAGCTGCTAGGCACACCTTCTTCAGAGCTTGGCAGCAGTTTCACTTTTCTCCCTCTTCCCCATTAGTGGAAAAATAGAAGCATATACTCCATTAACCTCTGAAGTGATTTGAAAAATAATAACCGAAATCTTATCCTCTTAATGGATTTGAGAAATTAGGTGAAAAGAAATACATTACATTTATTTTCTATATTTAATAACAAAGAAGAACATAACGCATAAACTATTAGCATTTAATCAATTTAAATTATTTGTGTTTCTTTTTAAGTAGCTAGTAATTTTTGCCTCTAAGAATCTGGGAGGATCAATTTTCCAAATTAAAAATATGCTTCCTCATTATCTTAGAGTAAAAATGAGCAATTTGCTTCTTGAAAAATTTCTAAGCATTTTTCCAAATTTCTTTCAAATTTTTAATCAGAGCATCATTGGTTCTCATATTTCCCAAAATCATTAAAGAAACTATCCATTCTAAAAATTTTATGAAAGAGTTACGATGTAACAAACACAGAGAAATAAAAAATTATATATATAATCACAGTAAAAAAAGGGAGGATGCAAGAATACCCTGGTTAAATTTTGTAGGATTAAATTTAACACTGTTCTAACACAATAAAGGGTTGAAAATCACTCTATCTATATGAAAACAAATTTTAAGTGAAAACATGTCTATTTTATTCTTAATACTATACGATGAATAACAAACAAAAGCATGATTCATTGCACTGAATTTTTCAAACAACGTTTGATAAACCCCTTCACATATTTTTAGTCTGAAATAGTTAATACACTCTTCTTAATTGGATAATTCCATGAGAATTTAAAATTTTTATGGTATCTATTTAGTGAAATCAGCATATCCCAGTGGTAAATTCTGCTCTTTCTACCAAGGTCGGGAAAATGTGCATTCTATCATCAAGTGGGATCCTCCGAGTGACAATGCCAGTAGCACCATATGTTTTAACCATCTGGGTTGTGCTGTGTTGCCCATGTAGTGGTGCATACTTTTCCTTAACAATTTTTAAACAGAAACTTACAAACTTTGAGAAGTAATTAGTATTAATTCAAGTCAAATTTATTGACACATTAGTGGAAAGAATTGTGTGATGCTCTTTAGTGCTTGTCATCACATAACAGTATGAAATAAATTAACAAATCATGGTTTAAAGTCTTATATTTAACACACATGTTTGAATTTGAGGTTTACAACATTTAGATTTGCTGACTACATTATTTACTTAAATTTATTATTATTATTTGTGACTAACTAGGGTGGGTTTTCTGTTTTGTTTTATTTTGGGGACTGGGGATCAAACGCAGGGCCTTGCGCTTGTGATGCAGGGTGACTAACTAGGTTTTAATGATGCCATTAAATTAGCTTAAAACTATTAAAAGTTTCAACATATTTGATAGAATTTTTATAACTAAATTATAAATATTATCAAGGATGTATCATTACAGCCTGGTTTTACTTTCACATTCACTATCTCATTTCTAGAAATGATTTTATTTTATGTAAAGAACAATTGCAGAAATGCAAAGCATATTGACATGCAGAGGAAAAACAATATCATATGGAATCAGTTGCTTATAATAAGATATCAGTAGAATAGCAGCAAATTTCATTTTTTCATGAAATATTTGAAATAAATATTTCATTTAAAATCATGGATATTGTCACAAAATAAAAACATTTTCAGTCAAATCAGTTAATTAGTGTCTGTTAATTCAGTAAAAATGGTGTCCTCCCTGAAGATCATGCATGTCTTCTGTTACATAAATATTATATATTAAACAAATGGAGTACTACTACTTGGCATACAAATCTAGGGAAAACAAGATTGAATCAAAGAAAAAAGTCTTATTTCAACTAAGTAGCTCAGATTTTGACTAAGGCCAAAAGGGTAAACACTCATTTAAAGCAAGCTGCCTGTCAGGCTAGTGCTGCAGTCTGAAAACGTTGAAGATATTATGTAAAATTGACCCTTCCCTCTCTTATCTGCTTCTTGACATCCTGTTAATTTTATATTTTCTTTCTTTATGCATATTGCTAATTTCAACATGGTTGTATAATGGTTCCAAGCACAATCAAGTAAATCATTTTCACTGAAATGTGAAAGACTGACAATAAGGTAGCCTGACAGTATCTCTACGTAACATAAATTAAAATACATGAAGCTATCTATGGTGTGAGAAACATATTTTTATGTCAAATACATGTCAAAAATGTAATGTTGATATTGTAACATGTAATCTACCAATTATTTTCACTTATCCATGCAGGGTAAGGTAACTATGAAAAATTCAGTAGATGTGAATATTTAAGACAAGCTTTAATAAACCTAGACTTAGTCTAATTTCCATCTCAGTCTCTTCTTTCCCTTCAATCTTTAAAACTAGAAAAATAGCCTGCCTGCTGCTTAACAACCACAAATTCATATTACTGTCCAAAGCCATAGCCCTAAACAGCTTAGGTGGTCAAATACAAGGCCAACAAGCTAATTTATAGTACAGAATCTAAAATTAAACTGTGAAATGATATTTTTATTATTATTATAGGCAATAAAAATATAATCTGAAATCATTAACGAGGGTTACCTTCATTATATTCTGCAATGGCTGTTTTAAAATCACCAAAGTTACACAATTTGTATTTTGTGCTTCATAGATACATATCCATTCTGTATGAATGAGGAAAACATTCACAAATGTAGCTAAACTGGTTATATTTTATTTTTTGATGCATGAAAGTTTTTCCAACATTTTTGGCTGTTGGTTCATGGAAAATCAAGATGGACTGAGAGGAAAAGTTAAATATTGTTTCCCTCTTTTTCTTTCCTTTTATGTCATTTCTTGCAGCATAAATAGTTGGCCAATAAAGGAAAGCAACTGAGTAGCAAAGGACATGTCAGGGCCTTTTATTATTTGTATTTTTTAGAATATTATGGATTTCTTTCAGTATTCCATGCTAGATCTGGTCCAGAAGGGATATATGATTCCAAAGATTATTATAATCACAGCTTACTGAGCCATATTTGTGACATGACCTTATAATTACTTTGAATCTCAATAAATTCCCATGCATCTTGGGTTTTCTGAGACATCTTGGTCTCTATACATGAATAAAATAACAGGAAAAAAAAATATATATATATGGTATCTCCTCTGTTCACATGGATGATCCATTGTCCTATCAACCCTCACTTATAAAATGCAAATTCAAAGATAAAATTATCAGTAGTTTCAGCATGACAACAGCCATACATTAAAATAAGGTGAGTGTCCTACTGAGAGTAAAGTCCTTTGTGACATTTTTTTTTTTGGTACCAGGAATTGAACTCGGAGGCAGGCAGCAGAATCACTGAGCTAAATCCCCCACCCAGAGAGTAAAGTCCTTTGTGATGACACAGACCTTATGAAGCTGGGCTTAGTAAATACTGAACCCTTTTCTGAAGTCCTATGTTATATCGTTTCTCTAATTTAGTTCTGAGGTTTCTCTCTGCAGAGTGGGTATAAATCTAATGCTGCCCTGGGGATTTGTGTGAAGCAGCTAGTGAAAATTATGAGTGGATGAAAATATTGTTTATATTAATATATAAAGAGATAATTATAGAGTTAGGTAAAATAGAAATCTATGCTATTTTTAAAAATAACAGTCTTAAATGTGTAAATGTATTTTATTTCCTTTAACATAATTTTCATGAGATTTCTTTAAAAGAAAATTGCTAAATAATGTTCATAGTAATTTTATTAATGCTTATGAGATTATTAAGTGCCTTTTTATTTGCTATTTTTCATTCAACTTTTCTTCAAAAGAGGAATATTGATCATATTTAAAATTCTATAATGGTATTAAACTAAATGCTGATGTTGAGTCTTTGGTGCTTAAAAACAAAGGAGATTAATACTTGGGTGTCTATGAAGTGCTGTCAATATCTGCACTTTTCTTTTTCTTTTTAAATTTGCTCACTAAGGGCCTCAGTCTCTGGATTTATTCAAACATCTGCTAGGTAAAGTACAGACTATGCAAATGTATTGAAATTTCTTTCTATTATATATTTTGAAACATATGTTCAAAGAGTCTAAGGGTAGAAAAGTACTCTGGGAAGAAGAAATTGGCTTGAATCTATAATTCATGATGAACACAGGAAGAAATATTTACAGAGCACATTTTCTTTGAGGACAAATTAAACATACAAAAACTAGATACCTTAACACTATGTGTTTTAAAATTGAGGGAAAATGTATCCCATCATGAAAGGCATTATGAACAATCCTTATCTCAGATCTAATATGCTAAAAGTTCCTGCGTCTTTCTCTCTAGATCATTTTCATTTACAGTGCTGCTGTTACTGAGAATGCTATAGTGGGGTGGAGTTGGTACACTGGAGAGAGAGAAGCCATTTTCACTGATAATCTACATCTTATATTACACCCCCCCTCCGTATGCACTGAAAAATCTCAAGGCTGATTTATTAATATTTTCCTCTAATATCTGGATATAGTTTCCACAGATATGCACAGGAGATTATTGTTGAAGCTTTAAATAGACTTTGCTAAATGATTTATTTTAAGACACAAAGGAAAAGTGATGTTTAGAAGTACACATCTGACAAGAAGCAATATTCAGTTATCTTTTAATGTGATTGCTATGATGTTATGAACACTAGTTTACATATAGAAACACACTTTTCAGCTGAAAATACTGTCACCCATTATGACAAATAAAGTATAATGATCTCAAAACATGTTTCCCAAATTAAGCTAAATTATAATGATAAAATATTTAATCTAAATATGTATACTTAATGTGAAATTTGAATATAATTTTATATACAGTATAGGTACCAAATTTTGGATGTATATGCATGAATATTATACACACAAAGATTTTCTTAAGCAAAAATCAAAGTTATTTAAAGTGATTATTGCCAGTTAAAATGTAAGACTTTTTTGACACAAAAAAATATAAATCAGCAAGTTTTAAGCAAAAGGAGTCTTTCATAAATCAAGGAAGAAACATAAGGAAATATAAATTTATTAAAACTCATTTATTCTGTTAAACACAGAAATATATGTATAGCAGACATTTAAATCTTTACAGTCAGCTCAGGAGCAGGGCTAGCTGCTCCTCAAGGATCAACTGAATGATGAATGCGCAGATTTCTGTTTGCAACCACATACCAAATGCTGATATATGTCAATAAACAAGTAAAACAGATGTTATCCAAGTTGCCTACAGAACCAAAAGCAGATGGGCTGGATGCTTTGTAGGAGAGAAAAAATGCACCCGGGTTGTGATCTCACAGAGTGGATTCCACTGTCCAAACCTGTTTTTCAGCAGAACCAAAATTATTTTATAAAATAAAAAAAGGAAGAAAGTTTGAAGCTGGCAAAGCTGCTAGCTATGGCCAAAGAGGAAAAAAGAAAGAAAGAAAGAAAAACAACTGGTCCACTATACAAAATCTACAATAATAGAGGGATTAAAAACAACCCCCTGAAACTATATATAAAATCAATGTCAAGGATGTAAAAAATTACATAAATGATTATCTGTTGTTCATCATTAACTATGTTTTGCAAAATACATCCTAGTATTAAAAAAGTAATTGCAGGGCTGGGTATTTATCTCAGTGGTTCTTCTACCTGCCGCTTAAGGTCAAAGTCCCAAGTTCAATCCCTGTTACCAAAACAAAAACAACAACAAAAAAAACCAAGTAAAAGTAATTACCAAAACTCCTGTCTATTCTGAGTCAACCTACTTGATGCCTTAAGCTAATTTATGCTTTATAAAAAAGCAAAATCACAAAGTTTGAGTTACTATATTTTTTCTAAATATCCAAGCAGTATGAAAATTACACAAACACGCACCACACACACACACTCATGGAAATATTTCTTATTCTGAAAAAAAAAAAACAGTAGGATATGAAAATATGAATAATTTAGGAGTCAAAGAAAGGGGCCCATGTGCATCTATCTATCTAGCTATCCTCTTTATTTTTAATATAACCAGTCACTCTTGATCATGGGTTTTCAAATTACCTTTGTTCATTTGTCCACAGTTCAATATTCTGTGGTCATCCTCTCCCCTTTCTTGCTTCCAGTGAGGATGTCTCTCTTATTGGCACAATATAATGAGAACTTTGCAGGCTTTCTCCAAGTACTAGGATATCTTTATTGGAAATTGCAGGATTAAAGAAGTGCTCCCTAGCTAAATAATTTGTACTTTACCTTCCTTCTATAAAAATCTCATGAACAATAATTCCATAACTTCTCCCCCTTCAAAGACATATCTTTCCAGAGAATCATCTGATGTGTTTATTTGTACAATGACATAGAAATGACCTGAAAGGATGTCTTGCAGATTTCTCTATTGTCACATCACTAGTGATAACCTTCTCTGGAGATTGAGATCTATTACACTAGTGAAGACAAACAAGCACTTACTGGACCCCAACACCCCGTTGTCACAGATAATAACTAAACAGGCTCCAAAAACACAAGGAAATCATTAAACTGAATGCACTGGAAACCAGTTTTTAAAAGTTCAAGGAGACAGTAAGGAAACTGGGTGGTAAAGATTAGTACTGCCTGAATTTTTTTGAATTTTTCACTTTGGTGTAGGATGAGTTCACAGCACCATTGAATCCAAAACTGATAGAAAACCAAATGCCTGGGAAAAATGGCTTAAATTGGAAAAAAACACAGTCCACAAAATGTACAGAGGAAATCTAAGTAAATAAAATTGGAAAGATAAGGGCTCCAAACAGTTTCCAGCAGACTTCAGAGACAGGTAATCTAAGGGCAGATAAAGATTTCATGAGGTAAACTGAGAAAATATGAGTAAGAAGAAGAAAATCGGTTCAGCTGCAAATAATAGTTGAAATTGGGAAATTTATACTAAAATGACACAAGTCCAACTTTTTTTCAAATATATTGTCAGTGCCTAAGCAATTTAGAATGTGCACATGCTCATGTTCTGTTCTTAATATATGTATACAACACTTGGGGCCGGGGATTTAGCTCAACGGTTTCTCCACTTGTTGTGCAAGCCCAAGGACCCGAGTTCCATCCCCGGTACCAAATATATATATATATATATGTGTGTGTGTGTGTGTGTGTGTGTGTGTGTGTGTATGTATATATATATATTTGCCTTTCCTAACATATTTTAAAGGAGACATTGTACAGTAGTAGGTTCAGAGTAAACAGAAATGCCATTCAAATGGCAAGCCAGTTAATCATCATTTGTTTCTTTTGATTTAGCAATTAATTTGAGTGGCTTAGAAAGCAAGCAATTGTTTCTGTCAACCAGAATTGAGCTGGAAAAAGATTATATAGTCTCTTTACTCTATGAAACAGCACTAAATTTGTTTCCCTAAGGTTTTCAATGAGCAGAATACAAGTTAAGCTGAATTTGAATGCATTTTAATGACAGTTGAAAGTGCAAGTTGCAAGCAGCATGTTGCCTAAATAAAACAGTAACCTTATAATCAGGCACTACTTCCCCATTTAAAAGGCCAAATATCATTACTTCACAATTGGTATGATTTTCCTCTCCAGCAAAATTACGATTCTTTCAAGTGCAGATTTGTAAGAGTACTTAGAAAGACAATGTTCAAGGCTGTTTTTCACCATATAATCTTCTTGATTATAGGTTAAGCTCTTTCAAGTTCTTCATCTTAAGAGTTTTGGTCATTAAGATGGCATAGAAAACTTAAAAATTAATTTTTCTAGATAATGTATTGATGATCTTTCATCATAAAATGCTCATATTAATTTTTAAAAATTGACAGAAAATTGAACTTTGCCATAGGCAAACTGAGTTTATCATAGTGTTTTTAACCTACTGGTTTAAATCATTCTCTCTCTCTAACAGTAGAACAGACCTAGAAGGAAGGTAAAGAAAATGATCTCTCAGTCATTTTGCTGAGAATTTTTTCTCATGTGATATTTTGTATAGTTCACAAAGTTCCCCAAAGATATATGTCCTTACCTAAGTATATACATCCTCAATAAAAGAAGAGGTGATACTCTAAGAATTTCTTGTTTTTCTGGTTTTTATTGAAGTAAATTCTGTATCTGTGTGTTGAAAATATTATGTCAGAAAAGTTTAGTACTTCAAAATGAAATATCCAAAATGTCTTAGAAAAAACATGATGGGCTAGTGATCAACCCAGTGTCCTCATATAGAATTTACTTCATAATTAAAAAAGTAAAACTTTTGTGAAAGGAAATTAAATGACCCATTTATATGTTAACAGTATCTAAGTGCACAAAGTATTTGTATTCCTATTCTAATATACAATTTGGCACATTCCAAATATAACTTTTGCTATACTTCATAGAAAAATGATGAAAAAGTGTTGACAACTTCAGAATTCCTGATAGGAATTTAATTTCTAAATAAATCTAAGGAAAAGCACAAGAAAATTATAGAGATAAAGGATGATTCGTAGTCTAAAACTGACATTTTTTAAGAAAAGTATTTTGCTAGATTAAATTATTGTAAATTTCAGATCGTTAATGTTTGCAAAGCATCACTTATTTCACAAAAGTATTTGTAATTGAACAAGATTTTAAATTAATTTCTAATCTGCCCTTGAATTTCTAATTGAAGATTAACTTACAATGCCTTCTTTTTATCCATTCAACCAATCCAGGCCTGACCATAAGCCAGAAAGAGTCTTAAGCACTGGAGAGGCAAGATGAAAGTAATCTGCTGTCAAAAAGAGACTGGTGGGAAGCAATATCATTAGTTAAAAATAAATAAATAAATCAACACCACAACCATGAGGATTTCTATAAAGTCACTAATGTAGCTCAGAAGAAACCTGAAAGAATTTTTAATTTCCTGGGTTAAACAGCTTATAATTATTTCAGATTTTCTCATGTATTTTGATAGTTTTTTAATCTTCTTTTCAAATATCCTTGATGTTGCCAAAGAAGTATTAAATTTTAAGTAAAAGAAATAAACGTGAAATTTAGGTATTGTAAATTGTGCTGCTATAAGCGTGGGTATGCATGTATCACTGTAATACACTGACTATAATTCTTTCAGAAGGTATCTAGAAGGGAAATAGATGAGGATTGTGGCATTTCTTCTTGAGTAATTTGAAGACCATACCAAGTTCCATAGTGGTTGTACTAGTTTACTTTCTTACCAACAATATAAAAGGGTTCCTTTTTACCTGCAGCTTTATCAGCATTTGTTATTATTTAATTTCTTGAAATAGCTATTCTTTCCGGAATAGGATGGTATCTTGATGTTATTTTAATTTGCCTTTCTCTAATGGCCAGTGATGTTGAACATTTCTTCATGTACTTATTGGGCATTTGTATATTTTCTTTTGAGAAGTGTACGTTCATTTTGGCTGTGCATTTCTTGATTAGGTCATTTATTTTGGTGGGATCTAATTTTTTTTCAGTTCTTCATATCAACAGATAAATAGATTTAGGAAATATAGAACTTATAACAATAGAGTATTACTGTGCCATAAAGAAAGGTAAATTTGAGTCATTCTTAGGTAAATGGGTACCCTTGATGATGTTGAGGGAAATAAATCAGACATACAAGCTTAAGTATCTCTTATATGGGAAACCAAAAAATATATATGAATAAAGAACAAAATAAAAGATAAATAACAGGATGTAGGGAGACTTTTTTTACAAATTGGAGGAGAAAGAAGAGATGGATGGAGGGGGGAGGAAAAGGAGGGAAAGAAGGAAAAAGAAGTTATGAAGAAAAAGTAGAAGTAGAGCTTTTGCAAATAAAAAAGAGACCAAGAGTTAGAAGGAGCAGGGAAAGATGAAAGGTATATTGAATGAAGGAAAAATTTAAAAGTGTCACATACAGGTACCACTCCCCACAATAAATGTAATCATTATGTACTGCAAGCATGTACTAATAAAAATAAAGAAACATGAAATTACAAATAATCTTGGTTTGTATCTATTTAGTAAGGAGATACTTGGATATTTTTTGATGAGAATATGTTATTCAATATTTCTAACATAAATGCTGAACATATCTGGACCCATTTAAGGCAAAAAAGAAATTGTGTGGTATTTCAAGGTTCAACATCTAATTAAATATCCACAGCAACACTGACTGCTGCCACTGTTCAGTACCTGGTGTGGGTCAATGTGTTAAACACTTTGGATCTTTATTAAAAGAACACACACAGATTTATATATATATATGGAGCAACATAAACTAATATATCAGAAAATTCCAATCAGAGCAATAATAAAAATTGCACATTATTATCTTTATCAGTTAGCTTTCTCATTGCTAGAAACAAGACCTAACAACCACAAGTTAAAGAGGGAGAGTTTAATTTGTTTCACACTTTCAATGGATGATCAGCTGACTCCAGGGAAGAAACACCATTGTGAAAGGGCATAGCAGAGCAAAGATTCTTATTTCTGAGCATCAGGCAAGCAGAGAAGGAGACAAGACCAGAGTGGCATGGGCAGGTGTAGCACTAGATAAAAACCCCAGAGCCACACCCCCATGACTCTCACAGACACAACTAAGAATTTACTCCACTAAGTCCTTGCAATGAATGTCAAAGCCAATCTATTAGAAACTCCACTGCCACCACCTCACACACTAAATTCTTTAACTGAAATATTTTAATATGAAAGTAGATTAGATAAACTCAGTAGGGAAATGCAGTCCTTAAATAGGCAAGTTGGGATTTGAAAGAGGTTCAAGTTAAAACCACAATGAGGTATCATTGTATGTCATTTAGAATGTCTATTATTAACAAGACAAAATATAGTAAATGCTGGGAGATGTGGAGAAAAGAGAGATCTTGTACACTGCTGGTAAGAAAGCAAATTAGTACTGCCATGATAAAAAATAAAAAAAAAAACAAACAACAGTATAGAAGTTCCTAAAAAAAAATTTAAAATAGTACTGCCTTATGATTGAGCTATTGTACTTCCAGGTATCTAACCAAAGAAAGTGAATCAGTACATCAGAAAAGCATTTCCACTCTGAACAATATATAATCACACTTAACTCAATAAGGAATTTTTTCCATTACTGAGAGACTTATATCAGATATTCAAGACTAGTTTACCATGTGAAAGTAAATGAAGTAATATGCCATTGCAATACAATGAAGAAAAAACTTATAGATAGTAGTAATACATGTAAAAACATCCAATACTAATTCATGATAAGAAATTAAAAATTATCTATTACAAACTGTGCCGCTATAAAAATGGATGCACATATAGCTTAAACTTGGAAACGGGTGCTCGCTTTGGCAGCACATATACTAAAATTGGAAACAGTCCAGTTGCCCATCAACTGGAAACTGGATAAAGATGTGTTTTTTTATATAAAATGGAGTACTACTCAGCCATAAAATATGAGAAAGATCCACCACTTGCCTCAGAAGGGCAAGGTCCAGAGTTCAATTCCTTGTACCAAAAAAAAAAAAAAAAAAAAGGAATGAAAAACTAGAGACATTTATAGCTAAATGGATGCATATTGAGCTCATACTCTTCTGTGAAATAAATAGGACACGTGTAAATATCGAATAGTCTCTCTGGTGTGAAAAATTGAAAGTATAAATAAGAATCAAAATGTATAATAAATAATGTGAAATAGGAAGAAAAGGGAAGAGGAAGTGGGAGGGGAAGGGGAAAGAAAAGATGGGAGTGGAATAAATATGAGACAAGGAAAGAACGAAACATGGTCTTTGTAAATAGGGAAAGGTGGAGTGGTTGAAGGAAAGGTTGAAGGGAAGCATGGGGAAAACATAAGAACCAAGACATACAATGTAAAGGTACAAATTTCCAATGATGAAAGTCATCATATTTTACCTAAAACGTACCAACAAACTTAATTTTAAAAAGAAATTAAAATTATCAGTAAGAGCCAGGCAGGCTGAGAGAGAGGTCCCTGACCACATGGAGTTCCACTCTGTCCAACCCATGCCAGGCCCACTGGCCACCAGCTAGATGGTGAGGACCCCTCGCCACTTGCCATGCCCATGACAGTGACCAGTTTAGCCGCAAGGGTGCCTGCAGCCCACCACCCCCAGCCTCTGGCCTCCTGGCTGTCCTGCTACCTGGTTCCACACTACAAAGGCACAGGAGGGTTGTAAAGGGCAGTGTTCTAAGCTCCAGAAGATAGAGCAGAAGGGAATAAGAAATAGAGGCCCTCTTTCAGGCTCCTTGATGAAAACTGAAGCCCACTGGAAAAGTGAAGAAAATCTCTGCAATAGAGGCACACTAGACCATTGTATTTGGTAAGTTGGAGGGCTCACCACCTCCCATCAGAACCTGAACTATCATCAGGGGAATGGCAGCTGAAACCTGCAGTAAACATTGCAGAGTTAAACCCTGAAGGAAGACAGGGAGCTCAACTTGGGACTTGCAGCCAGAAATCTGCCTGAATCTCACAGGTCTGTGAGTGGCTTGCTGAGACTCATTGACTTATATCTGCACAGTGTGTGCCACATTGTCTATTCTGACAGCAGAGACATACCCTGAAGGAGGCCCTTCATTTTTATTTTTTATTTGTTATTTTCAAATTATTATTTTTTTGCTCTTATTTTTAATTGTTTTTCCTACTCTTTGCAAATTTTTATCTTTCTCTTCTTTTTTTCCTTTCTTTTCTCTTTTCTTTCTCTCTCTTGAACACTTGTTCTCTTCTTGTCCCACGTTGTTCTTCATCTCCTGTTTTGTTCCTGTTCTGGCCCTAATTAAGATTTCTTCTTTATTTTTTTTTTCTTCTCTTTTTCTTTCTCTCACATGTGTCCACTGGCCTCACTGCTAACCTTTGCCTATCCTTCTACCTACCTATCCCTCTCTCCCCAACTCCTTCTAACTCCCCATTCCAAAAGGTAAAGTTGCCATATTGAAGAGTTTATTCACTATAAACATGTGTTAGGTTGGTCCTTGATTTTGATTTAATTCCCACAGTTAAAGGTGATAGATTACTAACTACCACAAATTGTCATTTTCTAAGAGGTACTCCTTGCTATTGGGTTGCTAATTGTATCACATGGGGTAAGGTATTGTGATTGATCTAAACAGTTGTCTGTCCTGGGACAATGAAAATGAGACAGCCTCACCACTATTAGAGACTCAAAACCTAAAGGCTAGCTATATCTGGAAGACACCTCTAGAAGGAATCATTCTATAAGGGTTCTAAATACAATCAGCAAAGATACTTACAATAAGCAACTATGAAGTATCAGCCCAGGAATTAAACAAAGGACAGTACGAAAAACAAAAATGAGAACACATTTAAGCAAGGCACAAACTCAAACTTCCACTCCACCAAATGTAAACTCTGGGGGCAATGAGGTGGAAAAGTTTGATAATCAACCACCTGGAGACTCTGAACTGATAGCACAGGAAGTAACAAAACAGATGAATGAGGCCATAGAAAAATTCAAAACAGAAATAATTTGCCAAATAACTACAGAGATGGTAATCAGAGTGAAAGACATGATTAGAGGCTCTAGAGCAGAAATGGATAAAAAAAAATATATAAGCTCAAAAACATGCTAGAAGCCATAAATGCCCAGCATAAGAAAGAAATGGAGTCCATTAAACAGATTTCAAACAGATATTCAGGAGATTAAAAACTCCATTGAAAGGATGCAAAGCAGATTAAGAGAATCTGAAGATAGAATATCAGATATAGAAGACAGGATTGAGGTTAATGTCCATGAAAACAGAGATTTCTTAAAAATAGTAAGGGACCACAAGAAATCAATCCAGCAGCTGCTAGATGATGCAAGGAATAATAACGTAAGACTGATAGGAGCCAATGGAAATGCAGGAGAAAGTACAATTGACATTAAAAAAAAAACTGCTCACAGAAGTAATAGTAGAAAACTTCACAGACAGAGGTGGAGAATTGGACCTACAGATAAGTGAGGCATATAGAACTCCAACTCAACACAATAAAAAAAAAAAAAATCTGCACCTAGACATATAATAGACAAGATCCCAGAAACCTAACAGAAGAACAAAATCCTACAAGCAGTTAGAGAAAAGAAACAAATCACCTACAAAAGAAAGCCCATCAGAATCATGGCAGACTTCTCAACACAAACCCTCAAGTCAAAGAAAGCCTGGAGTGAAATATTTCAAGTCCTAAAAGAAAATAACTTCCAATGTAGGTTGCTGTATCCTTCAAAATTATCTTTCAAATTTGATGGGGAAATAAGATACTTCCAAGACAAAGAACACCTGAGAAATTTAATGAACACCAAACCAGCACTTCAAACAATTCTAAGCAATATCCTAGAAGAAGACAATGAAGGTCACAACTCCATGAGCCCCAAGAAAGGGAAGCCACCAGGCAAGGCAAGAAACTAAAGGAAAGGGCAAAAAATATAAATTAAAAGAGCCAACTACAGTAAAACATCATGACAAGGATGAGTCAATATGTATCAATTATAGCCATCATTATTAATGGTAATGGCCTCAATTCACCAATTAAAAGAAATAGACTGGGAGAATGGATTAAGAAGCAAAATCAAATAACATGCTGTATACAAGAAACAAACCTAACTCAAAAAAATTCAAAGACTCAAAGTAAAATGATGGAAAACAGTTCTCCATGTGACAGGAACCCAGATAAAAGCAGGGGTAGCAACCTTATTTGCAGACTAAGTAGATTTCAAACCAAAACTAATTAAAAGAGACAAAGATGGTCACTTGTGAAGTCATCCTTGTTAAGTCAATAATCCAAGAGGAAGAGATGACAATTATAAATATATATGCCCCAAATCTGAATGCCCCCAACTATGCAAAACAAATATTTTTCAAATTTTTATTTTATTGGTACATTTTAGGTATACAATATAATTACATTCATCATTTGAAATTTGCACCTTCACATAATCTCTCCAGGTTCCTATTTTTCCCCCTTCCCCTGCCTTCCCTTCAACCTTTCCATCCTTCCCTATTTACAAAGACTTTATTTCAATTTTTCAGTTTCTCATATTAATTCCATTTCCTTCTTTCCTATCCTCTACCCTTCCCACTTCCCCTTCCCCTTTGCCCCTTTTCTTCCTATTTCACGTTATCTATTGTACCTTTTAGTCCTTACTTACACTTTCAGTTTCTCACACTAGAGAAACTATTCTGTATTTACACCTGTGTCTTATTTATCACACTTGAGTATTGCCTCAATGTGTATTCATTTAGCCATAAATATCTCTAATTTCTCATTTTTTATGACTGAGTAGTACTCCATTTTATTAAAAAAAAACCCTCATTTTCTTGATCCAGTCTCCAGTTAATGGGCAATTGGGTTGTTTCCAAGTTTTAGCTATCACAAACTGTGCTACTATGAACATGGGTGCACATTTCAGTGGGTATGATTGTTTTAATTCTTTTGGGAGGATACCCAGCAGAGAAATATCTAGGTAAAATGAGACTTCCAATCCTAGTTCTTTGAGGTATCTC
>NW_004624789.1:7951067-7963619 GCF_000247695.1 Heterocephalus glaber | reverse complement strand
CACATCTTCTTTATCCAGTTTCCAGTTGATGGGCACAGACTGTTTCCAAGCTTTAGCTATTACAATGTGTGCCACTATAAACATAGGTGCACATATATTGCTGTGGTATGATTCTTTTCTTTGGGGAAGATTCCCAGTAGGGGAATAGCTGGGTCAAATGGGACCTGTCTCCATATTGACTTCCACAGTGGTTGCACCAGTCTACATTCCCACCAACAATGGAGAAGTGTTCCTTTCTCCACACACCCCTCCAAGCATTTGTTATTGGTTGATTTCTTGATAGCAGCCATTCTTTGTGGGGTGAGGTGGAATCTCAGTGTTGCTTTCATCTGCATCTCTTGAATGACTAGTGATGTTGGACATTTTCCATATATTTATTTGCTCTTTTTACTTCTTTGTCTGAGAAATGTCTGTTCACTTCAGATGCCCAATTTTGAATTGGGTCTTTGAATTTGGGGTGTCTGATTCTTTTCAGTTCTGTATATATTCTCGATAGTAGACCTTTGTCTGAGGTACAGCTGCTAAAATTTCTTCCCACATTGTAGGTTGTCTGCTAGCTCTGTTGGTAGTTTCTCTTGCAGTGCAGAAGATTTTTAATATGATGAGATCCCTGTTGTTGATTGTACTAGCTCTTGTGCTACTGAAGAATTGTTCATAAAGTATTTTCCTATGCCAATATCTTCAAGAGTTCTACCTAACTCATCTTCCAGCAAGTTCAATGTTTCTGTCTTAATATTTAGATCTTTAATCCACTTTGATCTTAATTTAGTGTGTGGTGATAGTTATGGGTCTAGTTTTAATCTTTGGCAGGTTGAAATCCAGTTTTTCCAACACCATTCATTAAAGAGGCTATCTTTCCTCCAAAGAGGGTGATGGGCTCCTTTGTCAAAGATGAGGTGGCTGAGTATGTCTGGAGTAGTTTCTGCATCTTCTAATCTATTTCACTGATCTTTGGGTCTGTTTCTTTATGAGTACCATGCTGTTTTTATCACAGTAGCTTTGTAGTATAGTTTCAAGTTGGAGATTGTGATACCCCCAGCCATGTCTCTGTTGCCCAGAACTGCTTTTGCTATTCTAGGTTTCTTCTGGTTCCAAATGAATTTTTGGATTGTTTTCTCCAGTTCTGTGACGTATATTGGTGGAATTTCAACTGGCATTGCTTTAAATCTGTATAGTAGTTTGGGAAGTATGGCCATTTTCACTATAGTGGTTCTTCCTACCCAGGAACAAGGGATATCTTTCCATTTTCTTATATCCACTTCAATCTCCTTCAGAATGCTGTAGTTTTCAGTGTAGAGGTCTTTTGCTTCATTAGGTTGATTTCTAGATATATCATTATTTTAGATGCAATTGTAAAAGGAATTATTTCCTGAATTCCTCTCTCAATGGGTCTGCTATTTGCGTATAAGAAGGCTATTGTTTTTTGAGTCTTGACCTTGTATCAAGCTACTCTACTGAATCTGTCAATTAGGTCTAGAAGGCTTTTGACTGAGTTTTTTGGGCCTTCTATGTAAAGTATCATTATCAGCAAACAATGACAGTTTCACTTCTTCCTTTCCTATCTTTTTTCCTTTTATTTCTTTCTCTTTTCTAATTGCTATGGTTAATGTTTCCAGAACTATATTGAACAGGAGTGGTGATAGTAGGCATCCTTGTCTTGTTCTTGATTTCAGCCTGAAAGTTTTTATTTTTTGAGCATTTAGTATGATGTTGGCTGTTGGTTTTTCATAGATAGCCATAGTCAGGTAGAGATAAAGACTCTCTAGTCCAATTTTCTGTAGTGTATTTTTCATGAATGGTTGTTAGATTTTGTCAAATGCTTTTTCTGCATCTATTGAGATCATCATATGGTTTTTGTCCTTGACTCTGTTAATATAGTGTATTACATTTATTGATTTACAGATGTTGAACCATCCTTGCATCCCTAGAATAAATCTGACTTGTTCAGGGTGTATGATCTTCTTGATGACCCTCTGTATTCTATTTTCCAGTAACTTGTTGAGGATTTTTGTATCTATGTTCATTAGTGAGATTGGCCTGCATTTCTCTTTTTGGGTTGGGTCTTTCCCTGGTTTTGGGAACAAAGTAACACTTGCTTCCAGGAATGAATTTGGAAGCCTTGCTTCCATTTCAATTTCCTTGATGACTTTAAAGAGTAATGGTGATAGTTCTTCTTTAAATGTCTTGCAGAATTCAGCAGTGAATCTATCAGGACCTAGGCTTTTCTTTGTTGGTAAGTTTTTTGTTACATTTTCAATTTTACTCATTGTTATTGAGGTGTTTAGAATTTCTATATCTTCATTTAATTTTGGCAATTCATATATACCTAGGAATCTGTCCATTTCTTCTGTGTTTTCCATTTTATTAGGGTACAGTTTCTCAAAGTAGGTGTTGATGATCCTCTGGATTTCTGCTGAATTTGTTGCACTTTCACCTTTTTCATTTTTAATTGCATGGATTTGAGCCTTTTCTTTCCTTTTTTGATAAGATTGACTAAAGGTTTATTGATTTTATTTATTCTTTCAAAAATCCAAGTCTTTGATTCATTGATTTTTTTGTATCATTCTCTTAGTCTCCATTGCATTGATTTCTGCTCAGATCTTTATATTTTCCTTTCTTGTACAAGATTTGGGTTTGTTATGCTCTTCCTTTTCTAGGAGCTTGAGGTTCTGCATTAGGTTATTTAACTGAGTTCTCTCTGTTGTCCTAATGTGGGCATTCACTGCTATGAATTTCCCATGTAGAACTGTTTTCATTGTGTCCCACTGATTCCCGTATGTTGTACTGGCATTATCATTTACTTGTAGAAAATGTCTAATTTCTTCTTTGATTTCCTCTGTCACCCATTGGTTGTTCAGGAGAGTGTTGTACAATTTCCATGTGTTTGTAGGAGTTTTGTGGTTTCTTATGTTATTTATCTCCAATTTTATTGCACTATGGTCTTATAATATACAGGGGATAGCTTGAATTCTTTTACATTTACTTAGGTATGTTCTATGAGCTAGCATGTGATCTATTTTGGAGAATGACCCATGTGCAGCTGAAAAGAATGTGTATTCTGATTTTGTGGGGTGGAACATCCTATAAATATCTATTTAGTCCATTTGTTCAATAGCTTGGTTCATTTCTAGAATTTTGTTGTTAATTTTTTTTTCTAGTTCATCTGTCTATTTGTGATAGAGGGGTATTGAAATCCCCCACTACAATTGTATTAGTGCTTATGTGATTTTTCATGTCCATTAATATTTGTTTTGTATAGTTGGGATCATTCATGTTTGGTGCATATGTATTTAGGATTGTCATCTCTTCCTTTTGGCTTGTTCACTTCACAAGGATGTAGTGACCATCTTTGTCTCTCTTCATTAGTTTTGGTTTGAAATGTACTTTGTCTGTAAATAAGATTGCTAGTCCTGCTTTTTTCTGGGTTCCTGTCACGTGGAGAACTGTTTTCCATCCTTTTACTTTCAGTCTATGGATTTCTTTTTGAGTTAGGTGTGTTTCTTGTATACCGCATACTGCTGGGTTTTGCTTCTTAATCCATTCTGTCAGTCTATGTCTTTTGATTGGTGAATTGGGACTATTAACATAGATAGTTATAATTGAGAGATATTGACTCATCCCTGTCATGATGTTTTACTGTTGTTGGCTCTTTTATTTCTTATTTTCCCCCCTTTCACTTTAGTGTCTTACCTTGTCTGGTGGATTCCCTCTGTTGAGACTCATGGAGTTGTGACATTCATTGTCTTTTTATAGGATATTGCTTAGAATTGTTTGGAGTGCTGGTTTGGTGTTCATGAAATTTCTCAGGTGTTCTTTGTAGTGAAAGTATCTAATTTCTCCATCAATTTTGAAAGATTTTGCCAGATACAACAGCTTAGTTTGGAAGTTATTTTCTTTTAGGGCTTGAAATACTTCACTCCAGGCTCTCCTTGATTTGAGGGTTTGTGTTGAGAAATATGCTCTGATTCTGATGGGCTTTCCTTTGTAAGTGATTTGTTTCTTTTCTCTAACTGCTATCTTGAATATTATTATATGTCTAGGTGTAGATTTTCTTTAGCCATGGCTAGTTGGAGTTCTATATGGCTCCCTTATCTGTGTGCCCAATTCTCTACCTCTGTCTGGGAAGTTTTCTACTATTACTTCTGTGAAAAGATTTTTTTATGTCAATTGTACTTTCTCTTGTTTTTTCGTGGACTCCTATGAGTCTTATGTTATTCTTCTTTGCATCATCTAGGAGCTGCTGGATTGATTTCTCATGGTCCCTTAGTATCTTTAAGAAATCTCTGTTTTCATGGTCCTTAACTGCAATCTTGTCTTCTATATCTGATATTCTGTCTTCAGATTCTCTTAGTCTGCTCTGCATGCTTTCAATGGAATTTGTAATCTCCTGAATATCTGTTTGAATCTGTTTCATGGATTCCATTTCTTTCTTATGTTGGGTGATCATGTTTTTCCATTTCTTTTATATCCTGGGCATTCATGGCTTCTAGCATGTTTCTGAGCTCATCTATTTTCTTATCTGTTTCTTCTCTAGAGACTCTAATCATGTCTTTCACTCTGCTCACTGTGTCTATATTTATCTGCGAGATTATTTCTGTTTTGAATTTTTCTAGAGCCTCATGTGTGTGCTTTGTTACTTTCTGTGCCATCAGTTCAGGGTGTCCAAGTGGTTGCTTATCAGACTTTTCCACCTTGTTTCCCCCAGAATTTCCTTTTTGTGGTGTGGAAGTCTGTGTTTGTGCCTTCCTTAAGTGTCTTCTCATTTTTCTTTTGGCACTGTCCTTGATTTAATTCCTGGGTTAATATTTCAAAATTGCTTAATGTAGATGTCTTTGTTGCTTGTGTTTAAAATCCTTATGGAATGATTGCTTTTCAGAGGTGTCTTCCAGATATAGCTTGTGTTTGGGTTTTGAGACTCTCATGACTCTGAGGCTATTTTATTTTCCTTATACCAGGAAGGAAAACTAATTAGATCTATCACAACATGTTAGCCCAAATGACATAGCAATACCATAGCATCATGTACAATACAATAGCATCAAGCACAGCTTAGAAAATGACAATTTGTGGTAGTTATTAATCTGTCACATTTAACTATGTGAGTTAAACTAAAACCGAGGACCAACCCAACATAAGTTTATAATGAATAAACTCTTCAATATAGTATCTTTCCCCTTTGGGATGTGGAATTAAAAGGAGTTGGGGGGGTACAGGTAGAAAGATCAGGAAAGCTTAGTGGTGAGTCCAGAAGACATAGGAAGATCACACAAACTCTAGGAAGTTGTTAAAGGCAAGAGGAAAAGGAAGAATGAAGGAACAAAGATGTGAATAGACACCTAACAGCAACAGGGAGGCTAGATACCGTATTTCCTTTCCTTTAAACCTAATGATAATCAAGAAAATGAAAAAAAGAAGAAAAGAATAATTAGTGGAAAATCCAAATTCAATGCAGAAAGGAACAAATGGGGAGATGAGGAGCAATGTGGGACAGTGAAAGAATGAGTGAGAGAGAAAGAAAGAAAAGATAAAGAAAATTAAGAATTTGAAGAGTAGAAAAAAGTACAAATTAAGAATTAAAACTAAGAGAAGAAAAAATATTTTTTTTCTTTTTTGCAAATAGCAAAAAATAAAAATTATGGGCCTCTTTCAGAGTATGTCTCTACTGTCACAGTACGTAACATTGGAATCCATGTGCATATATGAGTCAATGAGTCTCAGCAAGCCAGCAAGAGACCAAGTACAGTGGTCTGATATGCCTTTATTGCAGAGATTCTCTTTACTTTTCCACTGAGCTTCAGTTTTCATCGAGGAGCCTGAGAATCCCTCTTTTTGTTACTAATTTCTGCTCTATCTTATTGTCCTCAGGACAAGGGTCTTTATAATCCCCTGTGCCTCTGTAGTGTGGAACCAAGTAGCAGAAAAGCCATAAGGCCAGAGGTGCGTGGTGGTGGTGGTGGTGGGGACTGGACCTTGGAGGCACCAGTGCCCCTAAGCGGACCTCTCTGTGGTGTGGGCGTGGCCTGGGACTGCCGCGGAGCTTCAAGCTGCTTGTCTCACCTGGCTGGTCGTGGCTGGGAGAGCATAGGATGGGCAAAATGCTTACTTTTCAAAAAAACTTAAAGACATGAAAAGAAATACAAATGTGTGGTTCATATGTAGGAGAAAAATGAGGTAACGAATTTATTTTTGAAGGATGACTGATGTTAGATTTGGCTATTTCAAAGTAGCTCATTTAAATATGTTCAAATAGCTAAAGAAAAATGTCTAAAATGTTAAGACGGTATGATAATAATCTCTAATGAAATAGAGGAAATAAAAAATTAAAAAATTATTTAAAAATACAAATCAAACTTTGGAGTTGAAAAGCACAACTTGAAAGTTTAAAAGTAGATTTGGGATGGCAGAAAAGTCACCATCCTGATGGCAAATGAAGATTACGCAAATATTAGGAACAGAAAAGTGAAAGAAGGTAGATTAATAAACAGATTCTCAGAGAAATTTGTGATATACCTAGCATATTTATTATACATCAGATCATCAGATGAAGGAAAAAGACAAAGAAAAATGCATTCAGAAAAGTAACCATTGAAATTCTACCTATCCAAGAAGTAAGTATATGAAGAATATGCTGAGGATCACTGGTCAATAATTAATAAAAATTAAAAGAAGATTTGATATCATGTCATTCCTATTAGAATGATTATTTAACAATACGTAAATACGTTAGAAAATTTTTAAAAATTGTGAAAATCTATTCCAACCTAAACAGATAAAATTAAACAATAAAAATCACAACATACATGATGCTTAAAATGTGGAATGAATGGAAAAATAACCTATGAAAACAGAAGGTGGCTAGCTTTTTGCAAATATCAATAAAATCAATAAGCCAGAACCTTAGTGGTGCACAAGAACCCCTGTGGCATGGGAGGGGCATGCAGAGACCCGAACACCCATGATAGAGGGATCTTGGCCAGAGGCAGAGCTCAGAAAGCCTCAGGAAGTTCTGAGCTAGGGAAGATGGCATAGTGGAGACCAACACAGACATCCAAAAAGCTGCTGGGTGAAGACCGGCCTCAGCTCCCACAAGATCGTACTGTATCCAGACTTGGCAGGAATACATAGCACAATTTTGTGACACTACCTGCCTAGGACAGTGATCTCCAGAGGAATTTTAGTTTTTATTTTTCTTTTCTTTCTCTGTTAGTTTTGTTTCTATTTCTGTCTGGGTTTTTTTTCAAGTGTTTACCTTTATGTTTACCTTGTTCTACTCATCCTCCTTTCTTTCCTCAACTATCTCTCTTGTAGTTACGATATTTTCATGTGATTGAATATAGTCTCCTGTATTTCTGATTCATTTTTATATTCTTATGCTTTATCCTTCACATTTTCTCTCCTACCCTCTTCTCTAGTTACCCAAAGCTTGGGTGACCATCTGGTGTCCTCTAGTCTTGCCTCTACTACATACCCCTTCATCTATCTCTCTGTTTTGTCCTCTATTCTTTAAATTTTCCCCCTAAGGTAAACTCACCCCAGTAAGAGGAAACTCATTGCATGTAAGCCTAGTATTTGTCTTGGATTGTGTTATATAACTGTAGATCTTGCTCCCATGGTTAAAGGTACTAGATAGACAGTTATCACAATTTTTCAGTTTGTAGGATGTGTTTGATGCTATTGATATTGCTAATTGTACTACTTTAGCCAGTATGTCCTACTTGTTGTAAGCAGTTGTTCTTTCTTGTATGATAACACATACAAGATAACACATAGTGGGGGGTCATAACCAGCACCACAGTCCATTATAAAAGGACTGGGTGCTGATCCAAATAAATAGGAACTTCTGAACCTTAATAAATTGGAAAGTAGGATCTTGGGACAGACAAAAAGACAACAAATCACATATGTCAAGGAAACATCTCTGAAGAATAGACATTTCCTAGAGAAGCCTTTATACTAATGATAAAGCTACCTGTTGTAATAAATTTATAAGCATCAATACAGAAAATAAAATAAAATTTAAAAAATAGAAATTGACAAGACACAGAAACAAAATGTAATCCCAAACCTCCAGCCTACCTCAGACAAGTGCAGAAAGCAATGAGATAGAAGAAATCACGTCACCTACCTGATTTCTCTGAGATGATATAAGCAGAAATAAGTAAACAAATACCTGAGGTTATAGTGAAAATAATCTCTCAGATAAAAAAAAAGAAATGATGATCATAATGAAAGACATGCTCAATGAGTCTAGAGTAGATACAGATAAAAAACAGAGGAGATTAAGAAAATGATGGAAAACATGAATGGCAACAAAGGAAAGAAATAGAATTCATGAGACAGATTCAAACAGACATTGATGAGATTAAATATTCCATTGAAAGTATATGCAATAGATTAAATGAAGGAAGGAGAGGACAGGATTTCTGAACTAGAATACAGAAATACAGTTAATGACCATGAAAAGAAAGATATCCTATAAATGGCAAGGCACAATGAAAAATCAATCCAACAATTGCAAGATGATACGAAGGACAATATTATATTGATTTGGGTCAGCGAGAGAGTTGGAGATAGTACAAAGGCCATTCAAAGCCTGTTCAAAGAAGAATTGGTAGAAAACTTCCCAAACATGGAACAATAATTTGATATGCAAATAAGTGAGGGATATAGAATGTCAGTGAGCCATGACCAAAATAAATCCACACCAAGCCATATTAGGATCTTATCAAGCTCCCAGAATTCAGCACAAGACCAGAATATTAAAAGCTATTAGAGGAAAAAAACCCCAAATCACCTACAAAGAAAATTCATCAGAATCACAGGAGACTTCTCAACATAAACTCTTAAGTCAAGGAGAGCTTGGAGTGAAGTATTCCAGGTTCTGAAAGAAAACAACTTCCAATCCAGATTGATGTACCTTGAAGAACTATCTTTCAAATTCAATGGAGAAATAAGATACTTTCATGGCAAAGAACAACTTAAGAAATTCCTGACCACTAAACAAGCTCTACAAAATGCCCCAAAGTATATTTTAGGAGGGGACAGTGAAGACCACAACTCTAATAATAGAAAGAGACCACCAGGAAAGCATGGAATTAAACAGAGGGGAAAGACAGGAAACCAACAGTAGGATGATAACATGATAAGGACAAGCCAATAGATTTCAGTTATAACCATCAATGTAAATGACCTCAACTCACCGATCAAAAGAAACAGACTGGCAGAATGGGAAATAAGACTCAACAATTTTCTGCATACATAAAACACATTTAACCCAAAAAGAAATTCATAGATTAAAAGTCAAAGAAAGGAAAAAAATACTCCATGTTACAGAAAACTAGGAAAAAGCAGGATTAGCTATATTATTTGCAGACATAGTGGATTTAAAGCCAAGACTGGTTAAGAGAGACAAAGAAGGTCACTATGTTCTTGTAAAGGGAACAATCCAAGAGGAAGAGATAAAAATCATAAATATATATGCACCAAATAACAATGAACCCAACTATGTAAAACAAATATTAATGGACATGAAAAATCAAATAAGCACTAATTCAATTGTAGTGAGGGACCTCCATAGCCCACTGTCACAAATTGATAGATAAACTAGAAAAAAAATCAACAAAGAAATATCGGAACTGAACCAAACCTGTGAACAAATAGACTTAGGTTTACAGAGTGTTCCACTCCAAAACATCAGAACACACATTCTTCTCAGCTGAACATGGAGCCTTCTCCAAAATGGACCACATACTAGCCCATAGAACATGATTAAGTTAATCCAAAGGAACTGAAATCATCACATTCATATTATCTGACCATAGTGCAATGAAACTAGAAAACAACAAAAGAAAACATAAAAACTGTATAAACACATGGATATTAAATAACACCCTCCTAAACAACTAAGGAGTCACAGATGAAATTAAAGAAGAAATTAAACAGTATATACAAGTAAATGATAATGCTGATACAACATACCAGAACCTATGGGATGTAATTAAAACAGTACTAAGAGAAAAATTTATAGTGATAAATTCTCACATCAAGAAAACAGAATGACCTCAAATAAAGAACCTAATGCTGAACCTCAAATGTCTAGAGAAAGAAGAACAATTCAAACCCAAAGCTCATACAAGGGAGGAAATTATAAAAATCAGAGCAGAAATTAATGCAATTGAGAATAAGAAAAGAATACAAAAAAATTGATAAACCTGTAGCCAACCTTATGAAAAAAAGGAAAGAAAAGACTCAAATTAATGCAATAAGGATTGAAAAGGATGAAATCACAATGCATTCTTTAGAAAGTCAGAAGATTATTAATGTCTTCTTTGAGAACCCATACTCTAATAAGATGGGAAACACAGAAGAAATGGACAGATTCCTATAAACATATGAATTACCAAAGATGAATCATGAAGATATAAACTTTTTTTTGGGGGGGGTACTGGGATCGAACTCAGGACCTTGCCCTTGGGAAGTAGGCATGTTGCCACTGAACTAAATCACAGACAAAGATACAAAGATTCTAAGTAACCCAATATCAGTCAATAAAACTGAAAATGTAATTAAAAACTTATCAAAGAAGAAAAGCCCAGGCCATGATGGTTTCACTGCTGAATTCTACATGAAATTTAATGATCTGATGCCACTCCTCTGCAAATTTTTCAGTGAAATTAAAAGTGAAGCAATGCTTTTGAAATCATTCCTGGAACCAAATATTACACTGATACCAAAGTCAGAGAAAGACTCAACCAAAAAAAGAGAACTACATGCTGATATCCCTAATGAACATAGATGCAAAAATCCTCAATAAGATACTGGCAAACAGAATGCAGCAAATCAAGAAGATTATACACCATGACCAAGTGTGATTCATTCCAGTGATACAGGGATGGTTCAATATACACAAGTCAATCAATGTAATACACTATATCAATAGATCCAAAGACAAAACTCACATGATCATCTCAGATTCAGAAAAGGCATTTGATAAAGTCCAACATCCAATCATGATAAAATCTTGGCAGAAAATTGGAATAGATAGTCTTTATCTCAATCTGATAAAAGCTATCTGTGAGAAACCAACAGCTAACATCATATTAAATGTCCAAAAACTGAAAGCCTTCCCTCTCAAATCAGCAACAAGACAAGGATGCCCACTATCATCTCTCCTATTCAATATAGTTCTGGAACTATTAGCCAGAGCAACAGACAAGAGAAAGAAATAAAGCTAGGAAAAGAAGTTAAATTATCATTATTTGTGAATGACAAGATAGTTTACATACAAGGCCCCAAAAATTCCACTGAAAGACTTCTAGATTTAATAAACAAATTCAGTAGCATAGCTGAACACAAAGTCAACACTCAAAATATCAATAGCATTATGGTACACAAATAAACTCACAGAGGGAAATCAGTGAAAAAATACCTTTCACAATTGCATCACAAAAATGAAATGCACATGGGAAGTGAGAGATCATTACAATGAAAATTACACTACTCTGAAAAAGGAGATTGAAGAGGACATCAGAAAATGGAAAGATACCCCTTGCTCACAGGTAGGAAGAACTAACATAGTGAAGATGGGCATACTCCCTAAATTGTTTTATGGATTTAAACAGTCCCAATCAAAATACCATTATAATACCTCACAGAATGAGAGAAATTAATCCTAATATTCATTTGGAATCAGAAGAAACCTAGAATAGCAAAAACACTTCTGAGTAATAAAGGTAAGGCAGGAGGGAGGCATCACAATCCCTGACTTGTAATTATACTACAGACCTTCTGTGATAAAAATATGATACCAAAAAAAACCCTGAAGATAAATGAAACAGATGAGAAAAATATCATAAACATACTCAGCCACCTTATCTTTGACAAAGGGGCAAAACATGTTCATTGGAATAAAGATAGCCTCTTTAATAAATGATGCTGGAAAAAATGGCTTTTTCATGCTGAAGACTAAACCTAGACCCATGTCTCTCACCATGCACTAAATTGAAATCAAAGTGGATCAAAGATCTAAATATTAAAACAGAAACACTAAATCTGCTGGGAGAATAGGTGGAACGCTTGAGGACATAGGAGTAGGTGGACTTCATGAAAAATCCCAGACTATACAGGAAACACTACAAAGAATGAACAAGTGGGACCTCATCTTATTAAGAAGCTTTTACACAACAAAAGATATCACCAACAGTGTGAAGAGACAACACACTGGGTGGTAAAAAATTTTAGCCAGTGGTTCCTCAGAAAAAAGACTAATATTCAGAACATAGGAAGAACTGAAAAAGTCAATCCATCCCAATTTAAAGATGAAATTCAAAAATGGGCATCTGAGATGAACACACACTTCTCAGATGAAGAAGTAGAAATGGTAAATAAATATATAAAAAAGTTTAACATCACTGGTCTTTTGAGAGATGCAAATTAAAACACAGATTCTATCTCACTCCAGAAAAAAAATTACTACGATCAAGAAACCAAAAAAATGGTGGTGAGGCTGAGGGTAAAAGGAAACCCTCTCCACTGTTAGAGTGCAGACTGATG
>NW_004624789.1:7904394-7946889 GCF_000247695.1 Heterocephalus glaber | reverse complement strand
GGTAGGTTTTCAAGCTAGAAATATACTTTCTTTAATAGGTGCTATTCAAATTTTGTATTTCCTCCAGGATTAGTTTCATTAATTTGTCTTCCAAGGTACTTTTTAGAAGTTGTCAAATTTATTTCAAAACAGATTTTTGAAATATGCTTTCTATACCCTTTTAACTTCTGTGAAATCTGTGGTAATGTCTCCTAGATCTTGACATTGTAATTTAAAAAGATGTATAATTGATATTGTTTAACAGGAAGGAAAGGTCTAAAGGAGCATGGGAAGTGGGAGGGCTAGGGGAAAGGAAAGAAGGGAAAATTAAAAAAAACATGAAAAAAGGAAAAAAATGGAAACAATGTCTTTGTAAATAGGGAAGGGTGGAGGGGGTGAAGGGAGGGCAAGGGAAGGGGGAAAAAAATCAGAACCAAGATGCTCATGTAATGGTACAGGATCCCAGTGATGAATGTAACTATTTTATACCTAAAATGTACCAATAAACTCAATGGGAAAAAAAAGAAAAAAAGAAAAAAAAAATTATTCAAACATAAAAAGGAATGCAGTCTTGCCATTTTTGTCAATATAGATGGAAACAGGCTCCATTAATTATATTAAAATGAATAAGCCAAGTACAGAAAGACAAATATCACATGCTATTAAACATCTTTTTCATTGCTAAAACACAATACATAACACCCATAATTTAATGGACAAGAGATTTAACTCATAATTTTGAGGATTCAGAACTCATTGTCTGTCTTTACGGAAGAAATTTCATGGTGAAATGACCTGGAGGAGGAAAGCTGCTTATTTCATAGCAGTCTGGAATCAGAGCAGCTAAACAACACTAGAGAGAAAAGGGCAATGGAGCCGACCTAGATCCCCAAGCCAAGCCACCATAACATACCCAGAGACATCCACAAGTGCGTTCCATCCAACCCACTTCAGATCCCCAAACCAATCAACTTGACTCTCCACACTGACTCCAGCACCAGATCTTCTGATCCATAAGTGGGTGGTAAATAATTTGATCTCACAAAAGTAGAAAATTGTCCACCAGACACTGAGAAAGGAAGAGGAGAGATAAGGAAAGGGAGTACAATGGGCAACAAGGTATAATTTGATCATAACTTAGATCACAAAACCAGCCTTAACACATTTTTAGTATTTTGAATCATAACAAGTATGTTTTCTGATGACTATGGAATGAAATTAGAAATCAATTCAATATATTTAATGGAATAAAATTAGCAATTGCAACAAAATTTAGGAATAACCCAAATATATGGGAACTATACAACATACTTGTAAATTACTAAGGAGTCAATGCAGAAACTACAAAGCACATTAAAGTAAAGAAAAAAGTCCAATGTGTCAGACTTACAGGATGCAACTAACAGTGCTGAAAGAGAAGGTATAGCTTCATGGCTATATTAAAAACAAGATCAACAATCCATAATTTAACCATTAACTTTTAAAAAATTTAAAAATGTGGAGCAAAGAACTTTCAAAACATTTAGAAAGAAAGAAATAATAATCATAAATAGTAATGAGTTTGATATGTATATAACAAAAAATCAATAAAAATGACTCAAAAGGTCAACAAAATTGACAAAACTTTAGCTTAACAAGACTTTAAAGGAAAAAGTAAGATTCAAATTTCTAAAATCAGGAATGAAAGTATTGATAACTTTTACTGATTTATAAAAGAAAAAAAAATGGACTACTTTAGACCTAGTATGATTAAAAAAACTAATTGTTGAAGTGGAAATATTGCTAGTAAAAGATAAACTATGAAAATTATGAAAGAAAAAATATGGGATTTGAATACAACTATAGAAAGTGAAACTATTAAATTAATAATTTAAAAACTTCCCACAAAGGAAAGTCCTGAATCCAACCACTCATTTAAAGAATACATACATATTTTATGAGGTCAGTATTCATTGATACTAAATCTAGACAAAGACATGACAAGAAAAGAAACTATAGGCTAAGGAATCCACAGATAGTGAATTAAAAGTAATACATTCAACAAGATTATAGAATATTAGATCACTGTACAAAATGATTTATTTTTATACATTAGTAACAAACAATTCAAATTCTAAATTGAGAAAATAATCCACTTATAAGAGCATCAAAATAAATTGATAAATGTAACAAAGGAATTAACATATGTATAATGAAAAGTTCGAGTGATCCTTGAAAGAAATTAAAGATATAAATAATTGGAAGTATATACCATGTTAATATACCAGAAGATTTAATATTGTTAAGATCATTACACTTTCCAAATTTATCTGCATGATCAATGCAGTCACTAATCAATTCAGTTTTTGCAGGAAGTAACTATGTAATTCTAAAATTTAAGTAGAGGTGGAAGACAACCACAAGAGCCAAAATAATGGAAAATGATAATTATGTTCAAGGATTTTCCCTTCTCAATTGCAACATGTACTACAAATGTACAGTAACATAACTATGTAGTATTGCCATGAGAAAAATACAAAAAAATAGAACATAATTGAGACTTCAAAGGAAAACAATAAGTAAATTCAGTCAAAATAACTAAATTGAGAAAGGATTACTGTTAAGAAATTGAGAAAGTGAAGGTTGGGCCTGGGTTGGGTGCTCTTAGATCCTCCTTTAAAAGATTTGTTGGATCGTTCACAGATGAGACTCAGAGTCAGACAGCAGTAGTTTTAGCAAATATATCTATTGAAGGGCAAACACAGTATAGTTTAAACAAGGCTAACTTTTATATGCAGAGGCACAGGTGGCAACTTTCATTAATGAAAGAATACCCTCAAGAACGAAAGAAGAGTAAAACCAAGACATTCCAAAAACAGCAATTTCCCAAGTTAGATTTTATTTTGATTTCTTGGAATCTGGGGAGTGGTAACTAACAGAACTTCTTTCCACTCAACTGTGAATGTCCACCCTCACATCAGGAGGGGGAGTTTTGTAACTCACACTGTCTTGGTCCAACAAGAATGATGGCCAAAGCCCAGTGAGGATCAAAAGTGCAACACAGATGCCTGTAAATGAGCATGTTGACTGGGTCACCACAGTTTAACTTGAGGTTTGTGCCTCAAGGGTATGACTGTGTGGAATCAAAAGGTGTCAGACTGAGTGGGAACAAAACTTTTGCAGTGGTGTAGGAAATGTTCTTAGGATCCCAGGAAACTACAAAGTTGAGGAATCTAGACCATGGTCTTTCTTAGAATGTTCTTCTAGGGCCTTGTTTTCAGTTTCCCAGATACAGATCACTTGTGGTAACTAACTACTCTTTCATTTTCCTTTTTCTGGTACTGGGGATCAAACTCGGGACCTTGTGCTTGCAAGGCAGGAGCCAGAACCACTGAGCTAAATCTCTGGCCCTCTTTCATTTTCATTACAATCAATGTTTCTGGCATAACTGGATATCTACAAGGATAAGTAATAGCTGAGCCCTTGCATCATCTACAAGATTTGAGACTACATACATGAATATAAGGGCTAACAATATGCAACTATTAAAATTATACTGAAAGCTAAATCTATGGTTTAGACAATGGTCTTTGAGATATGACACCAACAACAATATGACAAATAGAAACTATTAAACTGGACTCTATACATCAAAATGTTAAATGTTGTGCTGTAAATAATACTGTCAAGAAAGTCACACTTGTGAATCATATATCTGTTGACAAGCTTCTGTCCAAAATATTTAAGAACTCAACAATAAAAGACAAGTAACCCATTAATAAATGAAGCACAAATTGGTAGAGATTTTCTCAAAGATGAGATACAAATAATTAATAAATATATTAATGATTATAGTATTATTTGTTAGGGTAATGCAAATTAACACCACAGTGAGTGAATGATACAAGAATGACTAATCAAAAACAGAGAACAAATACTGACAAGGGCATAGAAAAAATTTTAATGTTCATACGTCACTGATAGAGTATAAAGTGGTGAATACCTTTGAAAAAATACAAGTTACTAAAATAAAAAATAAAAACAAAGTTTCCCTATGACCTACAATTTCATTCCTAGATGTATATATCCAAGAAGAAAACAAAACAGGTCTATGAAAGGTCATATTCACAAATGCTCATGGCAGTGTTATTTATAATAACCAGATTCTAGAAACAGCACAAATATATTTTAACTAAACAACAAATAAACTGTGACATATCTATAAAATGAGATGTTATTTAACATTAAAAATAATGAAGTATGCTACATGTATGAACCTTGAAATCATTATGTTAAAAATAGCCAGTTACAAAGACCATGCAACATATAATTTAATTTATATGAAAAGCCTATAATATGGAAACATGACAGGAGAGTAAATCATTTGTCAAGTTTGGGAAGGGGAGTGAAGAATGATTTCTAATGGGTAGACTCTGGGTTGGGAGCAATGCTGAAAACATTGTAAACATATTGTAATGATAACTGCCTGAGTCTTCCTGGAATATATTAAAGTCATTGAATTCTACCCTCTAAATAGTTAAATTCATATGTGAAATTTGTAGCTCCATACAGATAATAAAATTTATATATAATTATAACATTATTATTAAAATTATGTACTCCCAGGAAACATCTGAATATAATTAATAAAGAATATTCTCAACACCACTTGTTAAGCAATATTAATGCAATATTAAGCTATTTAAATGACTTTATAAATATTGCATTCCTTTTTCCTTTCCAATCATTTTTATTCTGATAGCTTTCAATGTGCATGTCACAAAATAAATCAAAAGAATAGCTTAATTCTTAGTCATACCTGCTTTTTGCTTGAAATTTGGAATTTAGAAAAAATAGCATTAGATTTTTATATTTTAAACATTTATTTATAATTTATTAGAGACTATGAGAATTGATTCAAGAGTAGTGTAATTTTGAAAGTAATATAGATGCAAATATCTATTACAAAATTCTTAATGAAGACTATTAAAAACTCACCTTGCTATTTATTGAATTTAACTTCACTCTAAACTATTAAATCTTTTAAAGAAATCAGTTAAATGCCTTATATACTTCCATGGTTCTTTAAAAGTTATAATACATAGAATTAAAAAACAAAATTGCAACTAATATTTCTTTTATTTTCATCTTCCTGCTTCCTTTGGAATTCAATAAGATAAAATGATAGTGAAGACCATGTTGGGAGAGATAAGTATGATGCTCTCCCAGACATATTGTGCTTTTCACACTGAGACTAGTTCATTTAAATGTTCTTTAAGAGCTTTTATCATCTCCAATATTTTCTAGTAATATTTCCATTTAAGAGGTTTACTTCATTTCTTTAAGATTTTATAAATTTATTAGGTTTTTAAAATAACTGGATTAAGTTTATTCACACATACCATCAACTATTGGTTTATTTTACTTTTTTCATGCATAACAGTGATAGAAAAGTGATTTTAAGTTAGTCTGTCTTCTGACTTTATTATAAAAAGCCCCACAGCAATATCTCCTAGTTGTTCTATGAAACATGCCCGACTATAACACATTGTGGCTCAAAATTTGATTTGTCCAAGTATAACTTCAAATCTTTCTCTTCTAAAAAGAAGAATGAAGACGAAAAAAGAGAAGACATAGCAGAAGCAAAAGAAAGTGTGGGACAGACTGAGACAAAGAGACATGCAGAGGGAACTAGGAAGAAAAAAGAAAAAAAAACCCACAAATAAATGTAATCATCATAGTAATAAATTGGTTTAGCCATGAATTTAAGTAGCTGTGTGAAGACTCTCACTCAAGCCATTAGCCTGACTTCGTTTAACAAACTGTGATCTATATCAGAACACATATCACTGAGCTCATGAGTTTCTGCTGCAGTTAGCATATTTATACTTTTTCTCTGAAGAAGAAATAGAAATAAGATATAGAAAGAGACTTGAAGGATTTAGAAAAGAATTATGTTAAAATTAAAGGTTGAGGAAGAGGAAGATATAAATAATAACTTTAGTTTTTGTATACTGAGTAAACTTAAATGATAAAAGAGCTATAGAACCATTTAGAGAATACGGTAACACCACATACAAGAAAATTACTCATTTTCAGAAAATGAAAATGAGACAGAGAACTTGTATGAGTTATCTGTCATCACAAAATGATACAATGATTAAAAAAGAATTAATCCTAGATTTCCTTAGCATTGAACAACTTGTTTCTTTCCAAAACATATATTTAGAGGAAAACATATCTACTCTTGAAGGATAAATTTTGAAAATATTCCAAGTTATTGGTGACATTACAATTTTGCCTTTATTTCTGAGAACATTGTTTTTCCTTCCATGTATTTTCCTGATTTAATTAATTCTTATTACATTTGCCCATTCTTCAAAAACAGCTTTTAGTTTTAAAATTTATCTTTTATCATTTAATTTTTAATAATCTCCCCTAATTGAGTTCATAAATATTTCTTTTTTAAGTGTGCTACTATTTTTTAAACTATAGTTTCATGGAGTTTTTAAAGAAAAATATTATCATTTGACATTTTATTCTTTTTTTGTTTGTTATAGTTGTTTTGGATAATTTATTAATATTTTGGCTATTTACGTTATGGGCAAGATTCATGTACATCTTCTATTAGTCTAGCAAAGAAATAATTTGCCATTGCATTGATGGCTTTCCCCCTCTTTCTCCTCCTCCTCCTTCACAAAATACTGTCCTCTGTTGTTTAACTTTTTGTTCTCTTTTATCTGCAAGATTTCTCTGTATCTTCCTCTATTATTTTCCATTCATCTTGTCTCCAAAGTATGATATTCTCATCTTTTGCCCAGTAGTAATGCTTTTTATCGACTGTTTCACATTTTGAAATAACTTTACTATAAAATGTGTTTATAATATCTACCAAAATTTTACTCCCATATTTTCTCAGCAATGGGAGAGCATCTGTCTTTCTAGAGAAAATTTTAGCTCAGCCAGCACCCTTTGTTGTACGCCTTCTATTTTCCAAGCACTATTGAGAATATTTTGGAGTGCTTTATTCAAAATGTATAAAACCAATATTCCAGAAATGTATAGTGGTTGGCATCGTTTTTTCCCCACAGATGATTCCTGTGGTATTTATGTTATGAAAAGTACAAATATTTTTGTTCTTATTACTGTTTATTTAAAAAAATATTTTATAGTGCTGATTCAGAGTATCAATTTTACAGAACTATTCTTATTACAAAGTTGATATAGAACCAGAGGAGAATAATGTATTACACTTTGGAAATAATTTTCATAATGACTAACTGAGACCAAGTTACTCAATGATGTTTTAAGACACATGGACTGAAACTTATAGTTTTAAAGAGAATAATCAATAAAAATTAAACTATGTCATATGAAGGCCACCATGTAGCTGAATAATTCATTCTGCTCTTACCATATTTTTAATAAACAATCCTACACTTTTGGAAAACCAAACATAAGTGCTATAGCATTATATAATAAATCATAAAATACAATTGCAGCCATGGAAATCTCATATGCAAGGTTAAGAGAACATCTGAAATTCTACTCACCACTAACTTTCAATATATGAATACATAAGTAAGAAATTTCCCCCAGTTTAGAAATGACAAAATAGAAGTCTATCTTTATTAATAGAAAGATAATTGGCATGGAAATCAATGAAAAATGTGTTTCTTTTTTGCATTGTTATGAAATCTTCTGCTTTGATACCTTACTAAAATATTTTATTAAAGATAGGCTGAAAATCCTGAAAGAGATATGAAAGGAATTTTTGTGTCAGAGAGATACCTTTAATGTGATCCAAATAACATATCAAGACAGACAATGGAAAAAAACATGACTCTTCTGAAAATTTGATATGACAAAAGGCTAGAATTTTAATATTTGTTTATGTTGGTTTTCTTTTAATGAAAGACATAGATTATTTATTTCCAAACTTACATACACAGCAATTTGTTTTAGCTATTACTCATTAAAAAGGAAGGCCACATTATTAAAATATTGCAAGATAAGGTATCATATTGAAAGTCCTTTATCATGGTTCTTAGTCTCATGATGAGGATTCATAAATTTCTTAAGAAATCAATTACATTTATTTCCCCTGAAAATCAATCTTTATTAAAAAATTCTTAATCACTTCTAACCAAAAGTTTTTAAACATTTCAATAGATATTAGAATGAAATAGATATTAGACTTTGTGCTTCCTACAATTTTCTTCAATTATAACTACTGTGTAATTTAAAAATAAATTTGAAGTTACTATGTTAATGTATCATGAATCAACTGTTGGGAAAAGAACTATGAAGAGATCATATGCTGAGAAAGAAAATAGAACTAAAAAAATTAATTCCGTGACAATTTTATACATTGCTGTGAATTCTTTGACACACAGACTTTGAAAAAATTATAGTTTCCTCTTATTGAAAAAGGGAAAAGTTTTGTAACTGCTTTGATCACTTTCCTTTAACTAAAAGAATAAAAGAGTTTGAAAAGCAGGCTGTATACTTACAAGATGGTTTAAGATAGTATATCTCATTTTATGCACTCTTATAAAAAACAAAACCAAAACAAAAATGACAACAAAAACCTTGTCAGGATACTAACTGTAAGGTCTTCTCTCTGTTCTATGGTTCTCAGCCATTGTCTTCCATACATGTGTATTTTTCAGTTCCCTGATAATTCCTGGGTTTTGGAATGCAGTTCTTGATTTATTGTTCTGTTGCTTTCTTTGTTGCGCATGCACATGTGCAAGAGTGCATACAATCATGCTCTTATGTGAATTGCACTCTCCTCTCACTCTCCATATTTATTTCCCAATTAACTCATTTTCTACTTTTGCAACTCACAAGCAAATAATTTTGCACTATTTTGAAACATATTTGTTTTTCAAATGGAAAGTTAACTGTATTCCCAATGCAGAATGTTTTATTTTTACATTGCATTTGAGTGTCATCTGGCTTCATTTTACCATCCAGCTTGATGAATAGTACCACCAATGAATCCTAGTGAACTACTGTATTGAATAACTGTACTGTTGTAGATACTAAAGTAGAGACTGGTGAAAAAAGTCTCATGTCAAAACCCAAAACTTCTCTCTCACTTCCTCTGTCTTCTAATTGCTTTCTGCTTTTCATAGCCATTTCTTAAACTTTGCAGGTATAAAATTACAGCTACTTCCTTGATTGCTTGTGAAATTCTGATAGATTAAGGTACTTTGTGATTTACAAATAATTCCTACCTAATATTCCTTATTCTTCAAGGGTAGAATAGATGGTGAATGCTTGAATAATCTCAGATAAATGTATATTTACACAATTCCCATTTGGGATCTTCAGACTCTGCTGACATTTACCTTATTCAGATATTGACCTTGTTCACTAACACAGACACATTCATGTCTTTGGATATGCTGCTTATACTAAATTCTCCTTTGAGACCTCATTTTTAATTAATTCTGTAGCTTCAAACCAGCAATGTGTTCTTGTTGTCCAAACAGAATGTACTATATGCACATTGTTGACATTTTCTCCCCGTTAATTTTATCTTCAGGAACTCTGTTTCTAGCTTTAATCCACACTGACTTATGATGAAATTTCCAACTCTGAAACTAGCAGAGAGACCATTGAGCATTTGTCCCTAAGGAGAGTTATTAGAGACAGTGACATGAGTTTCTGGCAAGGTGGAGAGTAGCAGGAACTCAACTAATAAAAAATGGGAAAGAAAAGGTCAAAATAGTACTGAGCACAAGATCGACAGCTCTAATTTGTTCAATACCAAATGAGAAACTCCTACTTTTTCTTAACTTTTAGATAAGAATGGTTTTACAACAGGAAAAGAAATTAAGTGGTTTATGTCTATAGAATCTAGAATAAAGGCAATATCTTAACACATTCCTGAAAAAAACTATATGTTACCTAAGTTAGATTTGCATCCAATCTTGTTGGGATGCTCTTGACAAGAGTGCAAGGATTTGTCTGAGACTCTGAAGAGAGCTGGCAGAGTTTCTGATTGTCTCCATTTGACTCAAGTGGAAGCACAGAAAGAGTCAGCTGCTTTGAGGGCTGGTTCCAGGAGCAGCTATTTATATTCTCTCTATCATAGTTAGATATCCAAATATTTTTATTATAGTGCCAGTCACAGGAAAATTGAATTATCTTATAAACTTGCCAATTTTCTAAATATTCAAAAAAGAAGACAGTTTGTTAGTAATGTTTCTTTGAAGTCATCTATAAAGCCTATTTGGCTTTTTTCCACACATGTAAAATCATTAAGCCAGATACTATAGAATGCTTTTGGTGGATATGATCAATTCATTGACGTTTCAATAGTCTAACTTTCTTTTAAAACTATTAATTAGCTCTCTAAACCTAAGTTTCCATTTAAATTTGGTTTACTGCCTTTCCAATGCTATGAAAGTTTATTTTAACTCTTGGGTATCTTCTTTCATCAAAGCACTTAAACAAATGATAAGAAGAAGGACCAGAGCTTTTAGTGTAAATTGCAATAATTACTAACTGAATGAAGTTATAAAAATGTCTTTTGCTCCTGGCTAAGTATTTTATTTAATGATATCTGGAGTTTTGACATATTTCATGTGGGTGGAAAATTAATTCAAATCACTTCAGTTTAACTTAATATTAGACTATTTTTGAATGGGTTTCTAAGTATATATGAATCCAAAAGTTTTGTTATTTTTTAAAAAATTAAATCATTCTAATTTTGCTAGTAGGAGAACATTTGTTATAAAATTCATATAAGATAATCTTGAACCAGAAGCCTGTCTGGGCAACAACAGGTCAGGCTCACAGACCTCAGTCAAAGGGCCACCCAGACAACAGTTGCCCAGGTGTTCAGGGCCCAGTCAAATGCTCCATGGGACAACAGCAGGACTGGCATACAGGCCCCAGCCAAAGGTCTGCCCAGATACCATCAGTAAGTGCTTACCAATTCCAGCCAGAAGCATGCCTGAACAACATCTGTGCAGGTGTACAGGCCCCAGCAAGGAGCCCAGCCAGACACCAGAAGCTTGGGCTCACAGACCCCAGCCAAATGCTCTCCCAGACAACAGCACAGCACAGAAATCTAGAAGGCCATCATTCTGAACCTAGGAATTAGCACAATGGTGAGGAGTAGAGAAAAGGCATCTCTAAGACTTGTTTACTCTCCACTGGGAAAGTAAAAAGTCACCTCAATAAAGGTACAGCAGACTGTTGAAATGAGAAGACATCTAAACAAGACTCAAAACCAGACTTTCAGATCACCAAAGACAACAAGGGGCAACAAGATGGAACAATCTGATACTCATCCACCTGGACTCCCTGAACTGGCAACGAAAGAGGATCTGGAAAAAATGAAATCAGAAATAATTTCTCAGATAACAACAGAAATGGTGTCCATAGTGAGAGACATGAGTAATAACTCTAGACCAGACACAGATAAAAATAATAGATTAGCTCAGGAACATGATGGAATCCCAGCATAGGAAACAAATGGAGTCTGTAAAGTAGATTCAAACAGACATCCAGGAGATTAAAAAATTCATTGAAAACTTACACAGCTGAATAAGCCAATGTGAAGACAGAATATCAGAAATAAAAGACAGTATTGTAGGAAAAGAAAACACTGAAAAGAAAGATTCATTAAAAATAGCAAGGGACCATAAGAAATCAATACAGCAGCTCTAGATAATGCAAAGATGAATAACATTAAGACTGATCAGAGTCAAGGAAGAAACAGGAGATAATGCAAAAGACATTTAAAAAAATCCATTCACAGCAGTATTGGCAGAAAAATTCCCAAGCAGAGGGAAAAAAATTTGACATACAGATTAGTGAGGCATATAGGACTCTCCAAATAGTCATGATCAAAAAAAAAAAAAAAAAGAGAGAGAGAAAAAAATCCTACACCTAGGCATATAATATTCAAGAGTCCAAAACCCCAAAAGAAGAACAAAATACTACAAGCAGAGAAAAGAAAAAAATCACATACAAAGGAAAGCCTATCAAAATCATAGCAGACTTCTCAACACAAACCCTCAAGTCCAATATTTCAAGCCATAAAAGAAAACACCCTGCAATTGATGTACCCTACAAAACTATCTTTCAAAATCTATGGAGAAATAAGATACTTTCATGACAAAGAACATCTAAAGAACTTCATGAATACCAAAACTGCACTCCAAAAATTTTTAAACAATATCTTAGAAAATGACAATAAGGGTCACAAACCCATGAAGCCCAACTGAATGAATCCGTCAGGCAAGACAAGAAATTAAATGCAAAGCGGAAGATTCCTACAATAGAAAAAGGTCATGACAAGGATAAGACAATACATATCAGATACAACCATCAATGGTAATGGTCTCAATTCACCAATCAAAAGAAATAGTCTTGCAGAATGGGTAGAGAAGCAAGATCCAACAATATTCTACATTCAAGAAACACACTTAATTAAGGAAGAAATTCACAGTCTGAAAGTTAAAAGGTGGAAAACAATACTCCATGAGATATGAACCAGAAAAAAAGCAGGAGTAGCTATCCTATTTGCAGATAAAATGGATTTCAAACCAAGACTAATTAAGAGAGACAAAGAAGGACACTACATCCTTGTAAAGGGAACAATCCAAGAGGAAGAGTGACAATCATAAATATATATGGACCAAATAAGAGTGCACCCAATTATATAAAACAAATATTAATGGACTTGAAAAATCAAATAAGCACTAAAACAATAATAGTGAAGGACATCCATACCCCACTTTCACAAATAGATAGATCAACTAGACAAAAAATGAACACTGAAATACTAGAACTCAATCAAACTCTTGAACAAATAGATTTAAGAGATGTTTACAAAATGTTTCATCCCACAACATGAGAATACACATTCTCTTCAGCTGCGCATGGGTTGTTCTCAAAAATAGACCACATACATGCTCATAGAACATTTTTAAGTAAATGCAAATGAATTGATATTATCCCTTGTATACTATAAGATCATAATGCAATGCATTAGATATCAATAGCAAAAAAAACCACAATAACTGCATAAATACTTGGAAATTCAACAACACACTCCTGATCAGCCAATAGGTCACAAGAGAAATTCAAGAAGAAATTACACAGATTCTAAAATTAAATGACAATGACAATATAACATATCAGAATCTGTGGGACACAATGAAAGCAGTCTTGAGAGGGAAGTTCATAGCAGTGCATACTCATATTAGGAAAAGAGAGTGAGCTCAATAAATAATTTAATGCTGAACCTCAAACTTCTAGAAAAACAAGAGCAAGACAAGCCCAAAGCTAATACAAGGGAAGAAATTATAAAGATCAGAGCAGAAATCAATGCAATGGAGACTAAGAGAATGATACAAAAAATTAATGAAGCCCAAAGCTAATACAAGGGAAGAAATTATAAAGATCAGAGCAGAAATCAATGCAATGGAGACTAAGAGAATGATACAAAAACTCAGTGAAGCAAGGAGTTGGTCCTTCAAAAGAATAAACAAAATTTACAAACCCTTAACCAACCTTATCAAGAAAAGGAAAGAAAAGGCCCAAATCCATGCAATTATAAGTGAACAGGGTAAAATAAAAATAGACCAAGCAGAAATCCAGAGGATCAATACCTAATTTTAGAACCTATATTCCAGTAAGATGGAAAACAGAAGAAATGGACAGATTTCTACATAATATGAATTGCCAAAATTGTAAGAAGACCTAAAAATTCTAAACAACCCAATATCAATCAACAAAACTGAAAATGTAATTTAAAATTTACCAACAAAGAAAAACCCTAGTCTTGATGGCTTCATTGATGAATTTTACAGGACATTTAGAGAAGAACTATTACCACTACTGTTTAAACTCTTCAATGAAATTAAAGGGAAACAATACTTCCAAATTCATTCTTGGAAGCAAGCATCACCTTGATCCCAAAATCATCAGAAGACCCCCCCCCCAAAAAAAAGAACTATAGGCCAATCTCCCTAATGAACATAGAGGCAAAAATCCTCAATAAGGAACTGGCAAACAGAATGCAGAAGATCATACACCTGACCAAGTGATGCAGGAATGATTCAACAGAAGCAAATCAATAAATGTAATATACTATTTTAACAGAGCAAAGAACAAAAACCAAACAATCATCCCAATAAATCCCGAAAAAACATTCAACAAAATCCAACATCTATTCATGGTAAAAACCCTGCAGAAAGTTGGAATAGACAGTCTTTATCTCAACCTGATAAAAGCCATCTATGTAAAACCAACAGCCAACATCATACGAAATGGCAAAAACTGAAACCCTTCATCATAAAATCAGGAAGAAGACAAGGATGTCGACTATCACCACTCCTGTTTAGTATACTTCTGGAAACATTAGCTATAGCAATTAAAAAAAGCAAAAGAAATAAAAGGAATAAAAATGAGAAACAAAGAATTTAAATTGTCATTAGTTGCAGATGACATGATACTCTAAATAGAAGACCCCAAGAACTCTACCAAAAGTCTTTAGACTTAATAACCAAATTCAATAGAGTAGCTGAATACAAGGTCAACACACAAAAGTCAATAGCCTTCCTGTACATGAACAACAGACTCAGTGAGGGAGGAACTAGAGGAATATCTCCTTTAACAGTAGCATTCAAAAAAATGAAATACCAAGAATAAATTTAAGGAAAGAAATAAAAGACATCTACTCTGAAAACTACAGCACTCTAAAAAAAGAGATTGAAGAGGATATTAGGAAATAGAGAGATATCCTTTGCTCCTGGGTGGGAAGAACAAATACAGTGAAAATGACCATACTTCCAAAACTACTATATAGACTCAATGCAATCCCAATTGAAATTACAAAAGCATACTTTACAGAGGTAGAGAAAAGAATCCAAAAATTCGTTTGGAACAAGAAATGACTTAGAATAGCAAAAGCAGTACTAGTCAACAAAGTCAAGGCATGGGGTACAACAGTCACAAAGAATCAACAAGTGGGATCTCTTCTCATTAAAAAGCTTCTGCACAGCAAGAGAAACCACCAACAGTATGAAGAGACAACCCACAAGGTGGGAAAACTATTTCACCAGGTCTTCCTCAGATAAAAGTCTACTATCTAGAATATATAAAGAATTTTAAAAAATCAGACCTCCCAAATTTAAAGACCTAGTTCAAAAATGGACCTCTGAAATGAACAGACATTTCTCACGCAAAGAAGAAGAAACAGCAAATAAACATAGGAAAAGATGTTCAACATCACTGGTCATTGGAGAAATGCAAATGAAAACAGTGCTGAGATTTTACCTCCAGAAAGGATAGCTGATATCAAGAAATCAACAAATAACAAATGCTGGCATGGTTGTAGGAAAAAGGAACCCTTCTCCACTGTTGGTGGGAGTGTAGACTGGTGCAACCACTGTGGAAATGATTATGGAGACAACTCGAATAACTAGGATTAGAGGTCTCATTTGACCCAGCTATTCCTCTGCTGGGTATCTTCCCAAAAGAATTAACAGAATCATACCACAGCTACATATGTCTACCCATGTTTATAGGGCCACAGTTTATAATATCTAAAACTTGGAAACAACCCATTTCCCTATCAACTGGTAATTGGATAAAGAAGATATGTTTGTTTGTTTGTTTTATAAAATGGAGTACTACTCAGCCATAAAGAATGAGAAACTAGGGACATTTATAGCTAAATGGATGTACACTGAGGCCATACTCCTAAGTGAAATAAATAGGACACACAAATCTACATACTGAATAGTTTCTCTAGTCTTGAGTAACAAAGTGTAAATAAGGATGAAAATGTATGATAGATAATATCCAGTAGGAAGATAAGGCCCAAAGGAGAACAGGAACTGGGAGGGGTAGGGTAAGGGAAAGGAATAAATATGAGAAAAGGAAAAAATTGAAAGAAAGTGTTTGTAAATAGGGACTGATGGAGGGGTTGAAGGGAGTGCAGACGAATGGGGAAAATATAAGAATAGAAGATTTATTATGTAAAGATGCAAATTCCCAATGATGAATGTCATCATATTGTATACCTAAAATATACCAATATACTTAATGATTTTTTTAAAAGGTAATCTTTCTATATATAGACTGTCTGCAGATTTAAGCTTTAATTCTTACTAATGTTTACATCTAAAATATCCTCTAATATGCTCACATATCTAGCAGTGAAGCTTTCAGAAGTGGTGTGATCATGGGGAGTCTAACCTTACCAATGATTTATCCACTGTTGATATCCTAACATGATGGCAATTATTTGGGAACTGATGGAAAATTAGGAGTTGAGGTCTAGTTGAGGGAAATGGATATGACCTTGGGCACAATTTCTTGTCCTCAGCTCAATCCACTCTGGTTCTTTTCTTCGAGTAGCTTTCCTCTACCATTTTGTTCAACCATGATGTTTCTAGTCTAAAACCAATAGAGTCAGCTGATAGTAGATTGAAACCTCTGAAATTTTATGCCAAAAGAAAATTTTTCTTTCTAAAGTTGATTCTCTTAGGTATTTTGCCACAACAAAGGAAATCTAACACATATCTTTGTATTCAAATACTGAGGCTTAGAATTTTATATAAGTTAATTCATACATTTCTGTTGTGAAAGGCAACAATGTGTTAAATTTCTTATAAAGTATTTCTTTTCTGTGCTTATGAAATCATTTTACCTAACTTATAGTGGTAGAAATGTTCTATATTAGTCCAGTTTTTAACATTAGTGTTCAAATCTTTTAATGGCTACGTCTCATTCTTAGAAATTGTGGATGGAAAATTTTTGAAACTAGTTTAATTTGAGGTTTCTGTAGAAACATAAACACTTAGGTACCTTAGCTTTATTTCTTATTAATTTTCTTAAAATAATATTATATCAAATTAGAAAACACAAAGTACAAGTTATATTTGATTAATTTCTTGCATGAAGATAATGCTTATTCTTCACAATACCTAAAGCATTTAAATATACATATTCATGTCTTTTTTTCTTAGTTTTTAAATTTTTTACTTTATAAATATATATCTGACTCTGAAAAGTTAAGTTAATTTCTTCTGCCAGAAAAACCACTTTTGTTGCTTTGGTTGACCCTCAGTGACTTTCTTCAGCCTAGTATTTGAGAGTCTTAATTTCTGATATTCTGGTAGAAAACACATGAGCACTGCAGAATACCAGAACAAGAGCACCATACCATAGTCAAAGTAATCCTAGTAAAGCTTAACACAAAGCATTCTCATAGTTCTAATATAGTATAAATGTCCAGTTCAGTGTGAGAAAATATTCTTAAATGATAACTCTGCATCACATAATTTGGGGTACCAATTTTTTAAGAAATTGAAAGGCTTGTAATGTTTAAGTGACAGAGTAAAGATGCACACATTTCATTTACTTTGCATTTTATCTATGTACACCAATGTGGCATAAATTTTTTCAGAAATTTGTGCTTCATTAAGATCAAAGCAGTTGTACTCAACTGATCATCAAAAATATCAATGCCTACCATCATGTGACAAATATAAAATCATGATTTCTTAAATAAACATTTTCACTTTGACTTATGTTTGATAGATGTGATACAAGTTACTAGTAGCATGAATAAGATACGGGTATTCAAATACTAGTAATGACAAAAACGAACATGAAAATAAATTTGCATATATTATTTTATTAGCATATAAAACTCACAAATTGTTATTGTGAAAGAACACAATTTTTAATATGCAAAAAATCCTTCATATTTCAATTGCTTTTATTAATCCAGTAAGTTTGATCTTAAATAATACCTTTTCTACCAACATGTTTAAATAATCTGTCGCTAACAATTGAATATTCAATTAATTTGATCAACTCAGCAAATCCTTGAAAACTCATTATAACTTTCTTTACTTGAAACAAAACAAACCTGCCATCACACAATGAAATGAAATGAAATATAAACAGACTGGATCCAGATGTTCAGTCTTCAAGATGCAAGATGAGTGATCTGCAGGAAAGATATATGATTTATTGGCTTTGACTAGGAAAGATTTAGAATGATTAGAATTATATCGAGAGAGCCAGGTGAATTATCAATATGAACACTACACTGAATTATTTTTCCCAGCATTTTGTAAGTAGCACAGCAATCAAATGAACCAATAGAATTGTCATTAATGGCTTTGCACTCATGCCCTACTAATGAAAATTGACAAAATGACATAGTATGCAAAGGAGGGATAAAGGTTTAAAATATAAATTGGACAAATTAGCACAGAAAGTTAATAATCTGGAAAGAGCAATCGATGGCTCAAAGGAACAAACTACTAGCACTGACTAAGTCATTACTGAAACTCAAAGGAAATGATACACTCTAAAAATTTCACACCAGTGGGAGAAAAAAAGGTAAAGTTTTGTGATTTTAACTAGAAACCAGTGAAAACTATGCATGCTCCATAACCATCAAATTTAACTCAAGAGACAGAAAAATTAACCAGGTGTCCTACTGGAAAAATGATAATTTCAAAGTCTTTAAATTGAACATAAAATGCAACTAATTCCTCCGGAAAGAAAGCAATAGGACACCTAAGTTGTTTCTTTTTGGACTGGCTTTCAAGCAATCATTTTTTTCTCTTGTATGATTTCCACAGTATACTAAGTCTCCAAAAGAATTGGTGAGTACAATGACAAAAGGATAAATTAAAAATAATCCCACATTTGCAAAAAGACTTAAACTTGCAGTTTGTAGATGTAGTATTTCCTATCATTTTAATTCATTCTAAATTATAGAATTACACAATTGCTTTTAGAGTTACATAATGCCCAGATTCCCCAGATTTCATCAGAGTCATGCAAAGAAATTTGAATTAAGACTTATTCAGAGGTTAACATATGGGGATTGAATATTACCCACTGTTCTTTTATTTGGCCTATATATTAAAGTAAAAAAAAAGTGAGAGAGAGAAAGAAAGAAGAGAAATTTACTGCTTATTGCATTAGTCCTTCTTCAAAAAAGTCTTTGGTTACCTATTTCTTCTATTTGCTAACATTGTTCAATAATTTGTACACTCTATAGCTAAGAAAAATCTCTGTGTAATATGATACATGACAGGAGATAGGTGGGTTTTTTTAGCAGAAATAAGATTAAAAAACCCACATGCCAAAGTCCTTTGAGACAATGAAATTTATGATATACTAATAAAATATTGAGGATATAACAAAAGATAAAAGAAAAAGCTACTAATATATAGTATAAGATAGACAAATCTAAAATTTTATTTAATTCATACTTATTCGATATCTGAAGCATCCTGATGAGCAATTTCACCAGAGGCACAACATGAATGACTCTCATGTTCCTATAAGGTATCATGGTTTTCAACAGTGCACAGACACTGACTATAATGGACTGTCCTGGTGCCCATTAGAAAAACTTGCATCATAGTAAAATGCTAGAGCATGGAAATATTCACTAACAAATACTGAGGTTATTTTCATGTATACTGCCTGGCTTTATCTACCAATGTTTCAGCTTTTAAGAATGGATTCTGAGGACTTGACATCACTGCCTCCAGATAATAAATTTATTTAGAAGCTTTTTGTAGCTGTTATGAAAAATCTAAGTAATGGCCAATTGCTTCATTTCTTGTTCAATAAATCCATTGATTTTACATGGAAGTATATACATGTAAGTGTAGGTAAGTACGCACACATATATCAGAAAAGAAATACTCTTGAAATACTACTTAGTCTTGAAAATTCTCACTTTTCACTTTTAATATAAGGTTAAAGTGTTTGTTCAAAACTGACTAACAAAACATATTACAACAGATCCCATGCATTCACCAGTCAGAATATTTCCACAATGACAAGTTCACAGGAAAGAAAATGACCTGTATTTCATTTGCAGCCCAATCATTCTGGCAATGAGGTGTTGCTTCATCCAAATATTATTTCCACAGTATTTAGATATCACTTTCACTTCTTCCTTCACAGTCTCAATCTCAATTCAAACCACTGTCTAAAGCACTGCACCTTCTAACACACCTTCTAACTTTATCCTTTAATCACCAATCTTCATTCCTTCTATTAACCCTCAAATTGACAAGAAGTCATTTGTAATATTCTTTTTGTTTATATTACATTTCAAGTAATATTTTTTGTTTAATGCATCATATAAATTTTAATATTATTTGAGAACACATGTAGATATATAACAATTTTCATCACTGTATTGGTGAATACTGTATATCCATATTTTAAATTTTTATTTTATATTCAATTTTTAATTTGTATTAGTAAATGTTTGCAGTACATAATGATTACATTCCTTGTGGAAATTTGGTACATGTACATAACATACTTTAATTCATTTTTTTTCATTCCTTTCCCCTCCCTTTTCCCTTCTCTACCCTCCATTTCTTGGTCTTCCTCCTATTTGCAAAAGTTCTATCTCCCTACTTCTTATTATCTAGCTTTTATTTTCCTTTTCTTTATATTTTATTATATCTAAACTAGTGTGTCTGACTTACTTCATTTAATATTACGGTATCAAGGTGCATCCATTTCCCCACAAATGACGTTTATCCTTCTTTATGGCAGAGTACTACTCTATTTTGTATAAATACCATATTTCTTTTATCTATTCATTGATTGATGGACATACAGACCCCCTCCTGGCTATCCAAGTGCAAAAAGTTTCATTAATACCCATATATCTCATCATATACCAAAGTGTGACATGTATAGTTAAATAAGATCAGAAATACAATTGTATAGGTGTGTCTGTCACATTAGAATAACCATAGCTCATATTTTTGATGTATTTCTGACATATTTCTAATAATAGTTTATTTTATTTTCTCAAATGAGTATGACATGTTTATCTACAAATACATAATTGTAACAAAAGTATACTAAAGAATTTAGCCTCAGAGTACAGACTGAATGCCTGTGCCCTATATGCATCACCACTCTTTGTTTTTTTTTTGGTACTGGGGATCAAACTTGGGTTCTTGCGCTTGCACAGCAGGTGGTGAAACCACTGAGCTAAATCCCCAGCCCCATATAATACCACTCTTAAACTCGGGAATCATACCTCCCCACAGAGAATTTGATCACTAGGCTCAAGCAAAGAAAAGCTTGGTTTAAACTGCTTCTCATTCCTTTACAGATTAAACTAATAAAAGTTCAAATCAAATATGTAAACATACTTCTTGGGCAGGAAAATCATTGACTAGAAACTCCAACAGTGAGAAATGTATGATAACTTTGTTTAGAACATGTTCATATACTATGAAGAAGTAGTTAAGGAGCTTACAGTGATTATTTCTACTTAGCAAAACTTTGTTAAATTTGTTTTTACAAAATATCTTAACAATGAACTTCTGAACTATTCTCCTATCTATGACTTATTTCTTTTATCATGATTCCACCAGTATTTCATTAACTTTAATTCTTTTAGCTGCGTTTGAAAGCAGATAGCACTTGAAAATGTTAATGGCTTGAAACATTTAGAATTATGTGACTATCAACTGCAACAAGCTGTGAAAACATTGATTAGGTATTCTATGCATCATATTATCCACCAAAAGAAGTCAGTTTTACTTGAATCCAGAAAGACAAGTACTGACCAGGGGTTATCCTCTCAGATGATTAAGATAACATCTTCTCAGATGATTAGGATTCTGATCTAGTCCCTAAATCATTATTCCTTTTAATATAGGGCAAAAAGCAGAGTTTTAAATAGCTTGGCTCTACTATATGCAGAATGTAGAAAAAGTCAGGTGCTGTAACCCAAGTAGATAATATAAATGAGTTATTATTTATATAAAGCTGATAAGTTGATTTTCATATTGTTTTTATAATCACTACTTTAACAGAGCTGCCATTTTTTACTCATTTATTTTACTCATTTATTTTTTACTCATTTATTTTGTGTTTTTGAGACATTATCCCACTATGCAGGTCTAGCTTGCCTTGAACCTATTATGTAGCCCAGGTTAACTTTGAACTCCTTGTTATCCTCCTGCCTCAGCCTCCTGGGTTCTGAGATTACAGGCATTGTACCACCATGCCTAGCTACAAAGCTCCTTGCAAAAGCTGTGTTTTGCTTTATTGGATATGATTATTCCATTTATTGTCATAAAATTAATGTATGTTTTAGATTTGAAGACAAATAAATGGGAATAAAATCATAGTGAACCTTCCTAATCTAAAAATTGTGGTATTTCCATGACTCAGAATATTTCTGTTGGAAGGAAATACAGTTTCTTGTTTTCAATTACTTTATATTTAGTTGACTGTAACACTGCAAACTTGCTGTCATTAGAGAAAGCAGAGCTTATTTTGGCATGTGATATGCTTTTATCATATACAGTGTAATTCCAAAAATTGAGAAAATTACAACCATAGAACAAGTTTATGAAGCACTTAGATATAAACAACTTTGTAAAAATACATTATTAATACTATCACACCTTACTTGTCTATCTCAAAATTTAGGTTGATTTCTGTAAACTACAGGGGATATTTCTTATGTATATTAACAAAGGAAAATCACAAGTGGGAAGGATAAATAATTGATGAGCTATTTCCCTATGAAAGAGTAGATGAGAAAATGTCATATGGTTTGTTGATAGAATCTGGATTAGAAGACTTCAAAATCTTTTTGAAAATTTATTATTCTTGTAATAAATATATATAATAGTAGTTGTTTAATTTAACTGGAAAACAGTTTCTGTTTTTCAGAGTTTATAATTTAGAAACTATTTGATGTAATTGAACATTTAGAAAAATAATTCTTTTCAAAAATCTGCTAGTTCATGTGTGTATAAGAATTATTTTTTGAAAAAAATAGAATTTATAATCTTGTGTCTCAATTGCCTGATAATCTAAATTACTTGCCTGAAATCTAATTGGAAAATCATTAAAAACTAGGTATACCAATAGTATAAAACTACCTCTCAGTAGTTAAACAGGGACAATAACATTATTATTTTTCTATCTTTAATAATGAATATAATGATTGTTAAACTTTTAGAAGCTATTGTAACTAGGAGACTGTGTGAGGGGGGGAGAGAGAGAGATTTGAGAGATTTGAATCAATAAAACATTCATAAAATTATCTTCCACTATATGGTGGATCTCTCTAATTATCTGACCTTATTTCAGAGCCAAGATCCAAGTATAATATTGTGAGAATTTGGAAAATATGATGAACCTTTGCAATATAAATAGATATGGTCAAAATGCTGAGAAAGGAGTAAAAATATGGGATTATTATATTCAGGGTGAAACTCTACATTTTAAGGCATAAGTCACAAGGAGAGTCCAGTTACATATATGAGAAAACCTTGGAATTTTAGAATAAATAAAATTTTCAATAAGGAATAAATATTGATTAAGATGAGGTAGGGAGAAGCAATTTAAAATTTAAGATCCTTAAGCCTAGATTGAGGTGGATACAGGTAATATAATTCCCTTGTCCTCTTCTGGCAATTCATAAACCAGGATATAGGAAATCCATGTTACTCAAAACTGCTCCAGGAGAAATGTTTATTTTATATTGTCTAGATATATCCTGAAAAATATAAAAACCTTGTTGTTTTCTGTTCAGGAACAAAAGAAAATTTATCAAAACTATAGAATTCATATCATTTAATCTTTCTTTTAATTTATACACTCAGTAAGTGATTTTGAAATACCCAGTACACAAGTGTTTTAATTCATTTTTTTTTCTTTATCAAGGACTAAGATGACATTAATGTTCCCTGAAACATGATTATGTTTTAGATAGGCTTTTTCTTAACTTTAGGCTTCTGACCACTTTTTAGAGCATTTACTTAGGAGAACTTATAATTGCACATTCCTTTTCTACCTCTTTTGGTGGTTTTATAACCCAAAACTGTTTTTGTCAGTGTTCATTGATCTATTCCTTTAAAGAAATGTAATAAGCAGGGAAGGTAGGATCTGCATTTTATAACATCTATAGGTGGGAAGGAACCTAATTCTAAGAGGACCCAATAGCAAACACAGATGACCTAATCAAAGTGCAAACCATTTACAAGAAATAATGTAACATTCTCAGAACATGCCCCATTGACTATATTGACAAGTGGTAGTACGAAAGGACAGCTTACTTATAAATAGAATAGGTTTCTTTTTAAATAGCAAGGTTAGTCTGATGCTTATGAGAGAATGAAAACTAAAATAGAATTGCATAGAGCAAAAATTGTATTTAAATAAGTTTGAGAACACCCACATGAAGATAATGGGGACTCTTCAAACCAAAATTGTTGACATGAATCCTTACTATCTCAGGCATTGCTGGGAGCAACACAGGGAAAATGTGGCTCTGGGTCATGCATATAGTATATCAAAAGATTTATTAATTTTAATTATTAATTTGTAGACATTTCTGAATCTAGTTTACTGCAAGATTATATTATTTTCTAGTGTACTACTAATGTCTCAGACAAACTGAAAATTTAAGTTAATGTTCATTTTGGTTAGTTTAATAAATTTTTTATTAGTCATAGAAATTTACTAATGTACCAATCCTCTGAATTTTCGTGTACGCAGTCACATGATCAGTAAACCATTATAGGGGTTTTTTTCCCCTTCTTTTCAAAACCTTGTAAATTTTCTTTTCTTTCAAAGAAATCTAGCTTTGCAGGGTTATTTTGAGGATTTTTCATGTTACAGTGATAAATAGGAAAACAACCATTCACTATGAGAACTATGCTAGAGATAAAGGCATTGAAAACAGAAATTGCCTAAATATATTCTTTTCCTTTCTGGAGGTTTTTATTTCCTTTCCATATATATATTCAGAATCCTCCTCTACAGAAAGACTTCTCACAGACTTTTGTTAGTCTTTTAGATATGTATACTTTCTTTTACTTCCACTGTCTCTCTAAAGTTATGTAGAGAAATAAGTAAACAATCAACAATAATTTATGGTTTAACCAATTATTAAATTATACTACAAAGGTCTTGGATTAAAATACCATAATACAGATATCTAGTTTCATTTCTCATTTTTAAAGAACTTGGAAGATGTTATTTCTCTCTTTAAAAAGGTAAAAGTAAATGAACCAAAAAGCAATGATTTTCTTGTCCAAATCACAGAACTAAATTTGCAGAAAAAAAATCATTACAAAATTAGGAGAGAGAAGTGCATCAAAAAAGATATATCAATCAGATATTTTTCTGAAGCAGAAGCCCTGGAGTCATTAACTGGCAGAAATATTTAAAGGGTAATTTTGATAAATTATTGTCAGCTGAATGTAGAATAGGAAAAGAGCAGGAACCCCTTTGTTCTCTAAATTCTATGAGAATCCACACACATTCATAAAGATTTCTCCAAGAATCACCCTTCGTTCTCAGTACTATGAGTCAATAAAGATCCTTTTGTGGATCTAGTAAAGGGGAACAAAATTTGACCACTATGAAACATGCACAAAACCTTCTCCATTAAAAATAAAAACGTACTAGCTATAGCAAAAGTTATTTTCCTAATTCAGCAAAAAATAAAAGCAATAAGGCAGAAGTAATTAATATCATAGTGAATAGGAACCATTCCTGCTAAGCCCATGGACATTTAAAAAAATAGATGAATACTACAAAGCATTCTAAGCCCTATAAATTGACAACAAAGATGAAATTGATAGTTCCTTCAAAAACACAAGCTATTGAAATTTACATAAGTGAAATAGCTAAAATTTTATGACATAAATTCATTCAACAATATAAATCATTTGAGAAGCAAATCATAAAGCCAAAATGCAACAGGCTCTACAAGTTTCATTTCCATCATTTTAGATAAAAACAAGAAAAATGAATATTTCTTAACTCATTTTATGAGGCCAGTAGTATAACAATTGTATAAATAAATTAAAAATACCACTACACTCCAAACTAATAGATGAACATTGACTTGAAAATTAACAATAACTGAATTCAAGACTTAGTATAAAGTCACAGAAATCAAGACAGCATAATATTGGTGGAAGAATACATAAATAAATCAGTGGGACATAATGGAGGGTTCAGAAACAGATCTACACAAATATAGTCATCAAATGATCTTTGACAACAGAGAAAAGCAGTTCAATAGAGAAAAATAAGGGTTGTCAAAGACTACATCTTAAAATATATAATTAAAAAATCATATGCAAAATTAAAAATGGACCTCATTTTATATCTAGTTTGATATAAAATTCAAAAACAAAAATATATTTGGCTTAGAACAAGAGAAAATCTATGACTTTGTACAGTGGTGACTCGGTTCATGAACTTAATTTATTCCACTGTTCTGGGGAAGATGGCAGCATCCCTGTGAGAAAGATCACTGCAACTGTGTACATCACCAATGTGGTGTTTACAAACGGAAATCAAAATTTTGCCAAATGATTTGGTTAGTGGACCAAATAGTTCCCAAACAAAAATGCTTGTGAGCCAAAGTAGTACTGTATATTGTTCATCATCACTGATACATTATACTTGATCCCTATAATTTAAATAGTTATTAAATATGTTATAGTGATTTTTCTATTACTGGGATGCAATATCTGACATGCACAAATTAAAAGAAATTTTAATTTGGAGCATAATTTTAGGGGAGTCAGTCCAGAAATATCATGGTGGAAGAGTATAGTGGGGCAAGGTTGCTTAGTTCATGACACTTAGGAACCAGAGCAGGGAACAGTGCCAGAAAGGAAGAGGTCAGGGACCAGATATAGCATTCAAGGTCACCCCTCTGTCATTCACTAAGACACACCAGAAATGTGCTCCACCAATATTCTAGGTAACATAATACAGTGAAGTTACAGATCAGAACTAATGATCACACTTTAGATTTAATATTTTAGAGAAAATGCCAAAAGCCAGACTTAAGAAAAATAAAAATAAATGAATTTATTAATATGAAAAATTTGCTCTGTCAAACACATTGATAAATATATGAGAAAATCACTAAATGGGATAAAATTTTTGAAATTTATATAGCCAATCAATGACTTAAATTCAAAATACATAAAAGTCAATAAACAGTACAGTTCAATTTACAATCAACACTGCTGGGTTTGGTAGGTAGCACAAGTCTGTAATTCCAGAACTCAGATGTCTAAGGTAAGGGGATCAACAGGAATTCATTACTATCCTAGGCTATGCAGTGAGTTCAAAGCCGGCCTGAACTTCATAAGTGATACCCTGTCTTGAAATAAAATCAACAGTAAATGAACAAAAAATAAGGGAAAGGCAACATATATATTTATTTATATATATATAATATATATACATATTATTTATATATATATTATATATATATACATACCAGAGAAGAAATATAACAGCCAAGCATATGAAAAGATGCTCATTATTATCTATTATTATGGAAATGAATATTGAAATAGCAAGATACCACTTTCATAAAACAAAAGAGATGAAAATTATTGCAAAACATTATGTACTCTCAATCACTGATTATGTGAATACAAAATAGTAGATTTGTTTTGGAAAGAAGGATTTCTGTGTTTTTAAAAAAAATTCTTATATAAGTAAATATAGTCAATATAAAATACAGCAACAATATGCTTAAAATAGTTGACTGAAAATTCACATTCACACAAAAATCTCCACGTGAAGGTTGTACAACTTCATTCACAATCACCCCAAAATGGAAATAATCATTATGTCTTTCAGTAGGTGTTATGATTTGGATCTAGATGTCTCTCTAAAGCCTCATGCAATCATAGGTGGCTTTTTCAGAGGTGGGTGAATCTAGACTTTGCAAAGCTGGGATTAAGATCACATGATTACTAAATTAGTACACCAATTGGTTTGGCATTGGCCTATCCTGGTAGTCTGGATAAGATAAAAGGGGCAGAAACATGCTGTTGTTTTCCTTTTTGGTTTGCTACCTGTGGTGCCATGAACTACTTCTCCTCTGTGACACCCCTCTGCCATGTACCACTCTGCCTTGGAGGCAGCTGGTTATGGACTAAAACCTCTACAAACTGTGAGTTAAATAAACTCTTTTCCCCTTTAAGTTTAGGTGTTGGATATATTGCCTCATAAATGAGAGAAAAGTAAGTAAGACAGTAAGCGAACTAGTAAAGTACACTGCGTAAATGCAATGGAACAATATAAAAAATACAAGGGGATTGTCTTAGTTGCTTTTTTCATTGCTGAGACAAAATGCCTAACACCCAATATTAAAAGAGGAAAAGTTTATTTGGCTCACAGTTTATAGAGGTTTTACATCATAGTTGGCTGGCTCCAAGGTAGGGCGGCATCACAGAGGGGAAACAGTTCATGGAAGGCAGAAGGCAGCATGACAGCAAGTGACAAGCAACAAGCATCAACCCTTTTTCTGTCCCTTACTTATTATTTTATCCAGGCTGCCCACCCTTATGGTAGGTAGCACTCACATTCAGGAAGGGCCTTTCCATTATCCACTTGCAGAACTATGCGCAACCAATCAGTGGACTAATTTAGTAATCACACATTCTTGATCCCAGCATCACACACTTAATCCCAGTATCACACACTTTAGATCAAGCCACCTCTGAAAAGCCCCACATTTGACTGCATGAGGCTTTGGGGAGAACAGCTAGATATAAACCATAACAGGGATGTACTATCAAATCACACAAAATATGTTTGAATGTTAAATGTATATTGTTAAGTGAGAAGCCAGTTTGAAAGTAATGTGTTTTGTATAATTCCTTTTACATGGCATTCTAAAATAGAAAAATTAACAGGTGGTAAAGATCAGTAGTTGCCAGGAATTGAAAGAGGAAAAGGTGAAAGTATCAGGCACCTGGAGTGTTTTAAAGTGGTGAAACTATTCTGTCTAATAGCATAACAGTGGGTGCAGAATATAGTGTATTTATCAAAATCCATAAACTTTATAAAACAAAGTGCAAATTTATTTAATTCAAATTTGAAATAAATTACTTTAGAAGTTAGAAGGTTTCCAAAATGGAATACAGAATATGAAAAACAATCTGACAAAATAACCAATGTGTAAAACAACTCTATTGAAGGGATTTGAATAAATGATGATTTGAGTATGAATGAGGTCTACAAAACTACAATTTAAAAAGTTGCTTGCTACAATGATGTGTATTACAGAATTTTAAAATCATATTATGTAGTAGAATTAATAACATGATAAAATTGAATAATTTAATACAAACTTTGCCAATGCTAGCAGCCAGTCTTATCACTGATGAAGTTTAAGATTATATAGAACCAAGGGGAAAATGTAAGAATGATATATACTAGATTGGAGTTAGAGAGATCAATGTCAACTCATATTTAGCCTAATAGATACAAATAGATAAATAGCAAAATCTTCAAAGATTAGTATACACACATTTCCTTGGTTCATCAGCTGAGACAGCCTAGACACAGTTACACTGCATTAGCAATAACCACAAACACCGCCTCAAATTTGGCTTTTATATAACAAGTCTGTAAAAGGAATCAATGCTTTTGGGGAAGTGTTTGTATCTCTAGCATAAGGAATGTGCGAGATGAATCTAGATGTTGAGGAATTGCTACACACACACACACACACACACACACACAGAGTGAAGGAAGTAGTTCAAATGACATACAAGTCAAAGCAAAGAACTCAAAATGGCCAAAGCTGAAACAATTGAAACATCAAAAGAAATAAAATAATATTATATTAAAATCTCTAGTGTACCATATATACCCACAAGTTAATGATAGAAAAATCTATCATTAAGAATTTTAAATACTTTGTGTAGCCACTAGGCCCTTTTGGAAGGGGAGTTTGTCTCTGCTTTCTTTAAGTATGGATCGTCTATGCACAGTGACTTCTCTCAAAAATTAAAATACTAAAATTGAGACAAACAAAAATAAACTATGGAGAAACGTTGCATGCACTACCTCACATAGCCTGTCAAGGTTAAATTACTAATTATACACCATGTAAATGTATCTAATGTGTGCATTTGTACACCGTATGTCATATATTGAAAATATCACTTTTCTTCTGTGATCTTCCTCTACAAAACCTGTATCTCCAGTATAATCAGAGAGAAAAAAAAAAAAAACAGACAACTACCATAAGAGAAACATTCTACAAAATTTTGTTTCTATGAAAAATCTCTCAGTAGGATGATCCTCTGTGAAGGTGGACATGAAAAATCAATTCCACTGCTATCCTCTGTTTTAATTACAGTTATCAAAAACAAGAAAGATCTGAGTAATTGTGACAGACAAAATAAATGTATTGAAATATAGGGAATAAATGAAATTAGGTACCTTGGATGAATTCTTAAAGCAAGAAAGGACAATAAATAAAAACTAATAAAATCTGATTAAATATAAGCTTTAAATAAGAAAGAGATGTGTCGCATAAATGTTTACTATATGATCTATTTTATGTTGTATAGCAATTAACTAATTTGCCATATTCAAATATTTCTATTTAAATCATAATTAAAAATAAATGAAAAAATTTTTTAAAAGATAACTAGATTGTACAAGAGGTTATAAAATGATAGTAACAAATATTTTCTTTATATATTTATTCATTAAATGCATCCCCATTTGATAGCTGCTTAGGTGTTATTTAAATATAATTTGAAATCTTAATTTATCAAAACATAATTATATAATTACAAAATAAATAGCACTTATGTGGAAAAATGAACTTGGATCATTACCATTTACACATGTAAATGCAGGTGTGAAAGATAAAACTAATAGAAAAAATACAGATTTATATTCATGACAATGAAATAAATAAGATATATTAAACACAAATCACAAACCTCAAACTAGATTTTAGTGTATAATAATTAACTTTTCCATCTAACAATAGATAGCACAGAAAAAAAATGACAGGTAACTTGGGACAAACTTGGGAGATGATAATTTTCATGTTTAAAAATAGGAAATCTTAATATCTAGAATATCAAACAGTTTTACAAACATAATAATATAAAAACTACTCGATAGTAAAGTTGACAAAATACATGAATATTAAATTTGTAAAGTGATACATTTTAATGATTAAGAAATACTAAAAAATTCAAATTTACTAACAGTATACAGACTGAAATAATGAGGAAAATCTCCACCAATTTGCTTGACAAATTTTAAACAAATAATTTCAAGTGTTGGTTAAAATACAATTAGCCCATTAATATCCCAATATAAAGGATATTGCTTTGGAGGTATTCAGATCTTTCAGGTTAAAAACAGTAATTTTGACTACATATTTCTCTGTAAATATCAAATTAAACTGAATGTGAGGTAGGAATTAAATATACATTAGTCACTTTCATATTACTGCAGCACAATATCTGTCACCCACAACTTAAAAGAGAAAAGGTTTAATTTCACTCACACCTTTAGGGGATTCAGTTCATAATCAACTGACCCCAAGGTAGAAACATCACATCTAAAGAGCAAGACAGAGCATACCTGGTTTGTTCATGGCAGCCTGGAAATAGAGCAGAGTAACAATATCAGAGAGGAAGGAACTTGGAACAAGACATAGTCCAAGAGTTCTAACCCATGTAGACATACCCAGAAGGATGATTTACTCATCTGTTAGGCATTTCTTAATCCAGCCTAGTTGACATTTGATGATGAATGGTCACAAAGTACAAACCACCAGGAAAAAAACAAGTACATAGAAGAGTCATAAGTGAATAAGAATAATTTTCCTATGTAGTGTTCTACTAATTGATAGCATTATCATAAATTTTTCTTTGTAATCATAATATTTAGATGAATTTTTCCCTAGGTATAGTATTTATTCCAGAGTATGTTACTATTTACTTTCTTTTCTTGATCCATAGAAGTTGACTCTGAAGCAGTTAGAAACATTCTTACAATATTTTTAAAAGAGCTCACTCTCATAAATACAATGTAACCCTCAATTTTGTCACTTTTTAGGTAAATAGAATATAAAATATATTAAAATAAGAAAATAACAAAAACACTAGTTTCATCAGCTATTTGCCGAGCAATTTGCAAGTTATATTGAAATTATTTCGTATTCTCCTATTTTCAGTATGCAATAATTTATTCTTCATTATTACAATAACTGTTTAATACTAAGTTACTGTTCAATACTACATACAAGGTGAAGAAAAAGAAATAACTGCAGCCAATGTTATATTTTTCTCACATGATTGGATGAAAGATATTCAGGCCCATATCCATGATGCAATTTTATCATGCATGAATATATGAAAAATATTATTTGAAAATATCAAAATATATTCCTGAATATGTATCTGTGGTAAGTAGAATTTTCAGGTGAAAAAATATTGCATTAATATGTCATTTGTTGTGATTTAGTAATGTAACTAAAATGTTTTGAATAGGGCAAGAGTAACAGATCAAAAAAAGAGTTGAGAGTAGTATTAAAGTATTTTCCCACAAAAGACTACTTTTCTTTTTTTACAATTTAATTAATATAAAAAGTCTAGAAAGGTAGGAAAAGAAAAATGGTAGAATTGTGGTTTCCTTCGGGTGGGAATGGAAAGTGACTATAAACATGGAGTGATGGAAATACTGTCAAAGTCAATTATGATGAAAGCTTTACATTATGGGTATAGAGAAAATGCACTCATGTAAAAATTTATACTTAAAAATTTACAGTTGATAATATATCCATAGAAAGAATCTCAGATGATTCCAGGAAAAATGATGATATCTCTTTTATAACAGCAGAAGCTTAAAATTATTTCAGAGTAAAAAAATTATATAACAGCAGAAAAATTATCAGGGAGCAATAAATTATTTTATGTATATATATTTTTGAAATCCTAATTTAGAAAGCTAATAGTTTATGAAAAATATTGTTATTTAATTTTCATCATTGATGGGAAAGTGAAATTAAGAATTTCATACACATATTTCAATTAAAGGTGATAGACTTCTGATCTTTCAATAAAACACTAGGGAAATAAAATATTCTCATTGAAGAGAAACCATTCTATATTTAAGCTTTTATGTCTGATTTATGTCACTTAATATTATGGTCTCAGGATGCATCCACTTTCCTACAAATGACCCAAAGTTATCTTTCTTTATGGAAGAGTAGCATTCTATTGAATAAATTTATTAATATGTTTGTACAATTCTTAGCCTTATATTTACTAGATTATTGCACTAATTTATAATTTTATTTTATTTTTTATTTGAGTACATGTTTGCAGTACACAATGTTTACATTCTGTGTGTGAAGTTACAACACATACATAAGACCTCTTAATTCCTTTTTTATCCTCTTTTCTTCCCATCCCTCCCCCCTGTATTTCTTGATCCCCTTTCCAGTTGAGAAAGTTCTATCTTTCAATTTCCTATATCCATCTTTTATTTTGCTTTTTATTTATATTTTAAATTTCTCACTGAAGAGAAACCATGTTATATTTAAGCTTGTATGTCTGATTTATGTCACTTAATATTATGGCCTCAGGATGCATCCATTTTCCTACAAATAACTCATAGTTATCTTTCTTTATGGAAGAGTAGCATTCAATTGCAGGGAAATATCACATTTTTATCCATTTATTTGTTGGTGGGGATATAGGGTGCTTCCAAGATTTATCTATTATGAATTGTGCTGCTATAAATACTGATATATATGTATCATTGTAATATGATATCTTTCACTTATTCAAGTAGATACCTAGAAAGGAAATAGATGGATCAAATAGAATTTATAGTTATAGTTATCAGAGAAATCTCCCCAATGATTTCCATAGTTGTTATACAAGTTTACATTCTTACCAAAATGTAGAAGAGTTGCTTTTTTCTTGTAGCCTATCCAACATTTGTTGTCATTTGATTTCTTGATGTTCCCATATTTTCTAGAGTAAGATGGCATCTCAATGTTGTTTTAATTTTCAGTTTTCTAATAGCCAGCAATGTTGAGCATTTCTTCACATATATTGACCATTTGATTAAGTCTTTTATCTCAGGGGTCTAATCATTTGAATTTTTATATATTCTAGAGACTTGTTCCTTGTATGAGGAATAATTTTCAAAAAATATTCCCAGATGAAGGTTGTCTTTTCATTCTGGGCTTTTTCTTTTGCCATCCAGAAGCTTTTTAAACTAATATGATCCTATTTGTTGATTCTTGCTACTATTCCTTATGCAATCAGGTTTCTATTCCTAAAGTGTCTATGTCTATGACTTCAAAAGTTTTACTTATTTTATTTTCCAGTGTATTAAGTGTTTCTGTTTTAACATTTAAGTCTTTGGACTATTATGATTTTAGTTTAGTGCATGGTGAGAAATACGGGTGTAGATTCACTCTTCTATATGAGGATAGCCAATTTTCCCCAAACTATCCATTAAAGAGGCTATATTTCCTCCAATATATGTTTTTGGCCCCTTTTCCAAAGATCAAATGGCTGAATGTGCTTGCAGTTGTTGTTGCATCCTCTATTTTATTCCACTGATCCTCACATCTTTTAGTGTGCTTTACCGTGCTGTTTTTATCACTGTCGCTTTGTAGTTATAACTTCAAGTCCAGGATTGTGATGCTTCCCAATTTTGTCTGGTTACCCACTATTGCTTTTTCTCTAGGTCTCTTATGATTCTTTATGAATTTTAGGATTGGTTTCTCTAGTCCTGTGAAGAATGCTGTTGGTATTTTGATTGGGATTGTGTTAAATCTGTATATCAATTTCGGATATATGACTATTTTAACTATATTGCTTCAGCCTATCTAAGAACAGGAGAAATCTTTCTGTTTTCTAAAGTACTTTTCAATTTCCTTTTTCAGAGTACTGTAGTTTTTGTAGTAAAGGTCTTTCACTTCCTTAGTTAATTCTGCAGTATTTACTTTTTTGGTGCTATTGAGAATGTTATTGTTTTTCTAATTGTTTTCTATTTCTTTTCTAATTACTCTATTTTTTTTTCCTAATTGAGTCCATTTTTTGCCTTCAGAAATGCTATTGGTTTTTGTGTGTTGATTTCTATATTGTGTTATATTATTGAATTTGGTTATTAATTCTAGGGGACTTTTGGTGAATTATTTGAGGGTTTTCTATGTAGAGGATCATGTCATCTACACATAATAAAAATTCAACTTCTTCTTTTCATATACATATTCCTTTTCTTTTTCTTACCTAATTGTTTCTGCTAATGTTTCAAGTACTAGGTTGAACAGGAGTGGTGATAGTGGATATCCTAGCCTTGTTCCTGATTTTAGAGGGAAAGTTTTCAGTTTTTCCCCACTCAATATGATATTGAGTAGTTGGTCTTTAAAGGTATCATTTTCTTCTAGTTCTGAAAATCTGTCCTCACATTCATCCATTTTACTGCCCATAATTTCAATTTGATTTTTAATTTCTTGAATTTCTGATTGAAACCTTTCATGCTTCTAGTTCTTTGGTAAACTGGTCATTCATGTTTACTATCATTTTGTTTAGCTCATCTTGCTTTCTATTAGTGTCTTCTGAGAACTCCTGCATTCTTTTGGTTATTACTTCCATTACATGTTTAGTTATATTTTTGTAATTCCAGTGAATATCTCTTTGAGCTCTTTTCTAACCTCCTCTGTTAAGCTTTTGAGTAATTTGGGTGTGTGGCTTATACTATTCTTTGCCATGGTGCCCTTGGATTGGGTTTGAGGGAATTAGCAGTTCTGGGGGGTTTTGTTGGCTTCTTTCTCATGTTTCTATTGTTTTTGTTTGTTTTGTGCTGAGTTTTGTGAATACTTATAGTTTGAAGTCTATGTTTCTAGTATAGAAAGCTATTTAATTGCTTTCCAATGATGTACTTTGGGTTTAGCTAACTATAATCCTTTGCCACAGTCCCAAGACTTGACCACCTTAGTTATTTTGGAAAAGGAGGATGCAATGTAGTTAGTTCAGCAAACAGGTTCTTTGAGAACGTACTATAGTGTTACTAATGTCAAAATAGCAATTTGAATGTAAGCTTACAGAGAAATAGTGGCAATTATGTGACCCTATTAAAATCAAATGAAAGAGCTACAGTAGTATTGTCTGAGACAAATCAGATTTTAACATACCAGAAGAGCCAATTATGTATCACTCTGAATCCTAGAGAAGAAACTGTCAATTATGATGTCAACATTAAGGCAACCTAAGTATTGACTTACAGCTGCTATGTACTAAATGCAGCAGCTATAGGTCTGCTCATGATAGAAAATAATTCAAGGGTAATTTTACAGAGTTAACCATAAAAATATTACTGAAGCTTTATTCTTATGCTGTTAATGATTTAGGGTTTGGGAACAGGGGTATGCAAAAGGAAAACTTTGAAACATTAAAATCTATGTTATAGGAAGGAGAAGAAAGAAGTGGTACAGAAGATCATATTAAGAAATAGAAGGATGTCTATAGAATTAGGTAAAGGTAGGACAATAACAAGAAGAAATAGAAAAAAGGGGGGGGGAAGAAACTATATAGAAAGTAAAAATATGAGAGAAGTATTTAAGTGGAGATTTAGAAGGGAGAAAAGGAAAAAGTACAAAAATATTTTAAAATATTATAGAAGAAGAATAAGAGATTAGATGCAAACCTGAAGGAAAAGGAAGATTGCCCAAGTCCCAGGACACTGGTGAAGAAGACAGGAGGAAAGGAAAGAAAAAAATAACAACAAAATAAAAACCTCAAAAACAGTGTAAATACACACACACACACACACACACACACACACAAAGAAATAAAAAAAACAACAAAAATGAAGGAAAATTTAAAAAACAAAACAAAAATCAGAAAACAACCAAAAGAACTTTGTGATTTCAAGTATGTGGTTATCTTCTTATAATTTTGTAAGCTCCTTCTATGCCTGTTTTCTTTAGTGTTTTTATTCTGAAAAAATGTTGGAGTTGTGAAAAGCTTTGTCTGCATCTATTGAGATGATTATGTGATTTTTGTGCTAGCCTCTCTATATGTGATATATTACATTTATTCATTTGCAAATGTTGAACCATCCTTGAATCCCTGGGGTGAAGCTCACTTTGTAATGATGTATGATCTTTTTGATGATTTGTTCCATTTTGCTTACTTATAACTTGAGGATTTTTGCATCTATATTCACTAGAGAGATTGGTCTTCTTTTTTGGTTGAATCCTTTTCTGCTTATGGAGTCAGGGTAATGAAAGTTTCCAGAATGAATTTGAGAGTACAGTAGACCCTTGACTTATGAATTCAATTTGTTCTCGAAGGCTGGTTATAACGCCAGTTGGTCAGGCACCTCTAAATGACTTTCAAAGTCTCTCTCCAGTATAATTTTAGGCCAAACTTCCTGCCAGGTAGATTTCAGTGTTCTTAAAGAGACATTGGCCTAGGGTTTCTCAATTAACCCTACACAGGAAAGGATGTTATAGGCCTCCTTCTAGAACTCTTTAAGGGTAATTTTGAAGGGTTAAATCTGTTATCTGAGGCCATCTGGAAACACAAGTAGCCAGTATTGGGGTTGTAATTCAAGACTTTGGTCATGAGATAAAACTAAAATTCCCATTATAACCCAAGTTGTTCATATATCAGGCTGGCTGTAACTCAAGGGTCAACAATATTCCCTCTATTTTAATTTCATTAAAGTCTTTGGGGAATATTGATGTTAGATCTTCCCTGAAGCTTTTGTAGAAATCAGCAGGCAATTGATCCGGATATGGGGTTTTCTTAGTTGGTAGGGTATTGCTTCAATTTCACTTCCTGCTATTGTATTATTCAGAATTTTTAAATTTTTTCATTCAATTTTGATAATTGAAATATATCTACAAGTCTATTTCATCTGATTTTTTCAACTTATTGTCATACAGGTTTGCAAAGTAATTATTAGTAATATTTTTTTATTTTATCAACATACATTCTAATTTCATACTTTTCATTTCTAAATGCATTGAATTAGGTCGTTTCATTTTTGTTTAGATGGCCTAAAGTTTGGTCTAGTTTTATTCTTTCAAAGAAGCCACTCTTCAATTTGTTTCTTTGTATTTTTTTTTATTCCATTTGATTTCTGTTCTGATCCTTATAATTCCTTCATTGTACTAGCTTTCAACTTGGATTGCTCTTGATTTTTTAGATCCTTGAGGTGCATAATTAGGTTATTTACTTGAGGTCACTCTGTCTTTGTGATATATGCATTCAAGCTATAAATTTCCTTCTTAAGATTGCTTTCATTATGTCCCATACGATCTGGTATGTTGAGCTGGCATTATTCAGTTCTAGAAACTGTCTTATTTCTTTGTGATTTCTTCTATAACTCATTTTATATGTGTTTATTGTTTTGCTTCCATGCACAATTTCTTTGTTTTCTTTTGTCACTGATTTCTGGTTTCATTGCTCTATGATCTGATAATATGAAAGGTATAGTTTCAATTATTTTACATTTATATAAGCTTATTTGACTGGCTAGTGTGTAGTCTATTTTGGAGAAACTTCCATGTGCTGCAAAGAAGAATGCATATACGGCTGTTGTGGAACACTATAGGCATCTATTAAGTACATCTTTTTAAAGATTTTATTCAACTTTGATATTTCTTTGTTGATTTCTGTCCAGTTGACCTGTCTATTTGTGATACTGAGGTATTGAAGTCCCCAAATATAGTTGTCACTTTAAAAATATTTTTAAAAGTACTAATTCTATATTAGTAATAGTTTCTTTACCTAATGTAGATGTTAAGATTCTTAATATTTGAAGCAACATGAAACACTAGTTTACTGTGAATGTACAATAGAAAATTATTTCTAAATGGCTCAAATTTGGAAGTGATAGTAAAATTCAGTAGATGTAGAAAAGCATGACTTAGGCTGAAAGATGAACTCAACAGAAATCCTATGTGAATAAATTTTGAAACTTAATGTAAAAACAACAAATTCCTTGACAGACACAACTTAAAAACCATGAAAAAAAAATATGTAAAAAACCTGAATTTCTTCTACTTGTTAAAATACTTGTAGCCATAATAGCGATATCCCTTAAAAGTCTACTTCTGAATGATTTGACCTTCAAAATTATCCAAATATTTTAATAACATGTATCATATAAATTAGATTACTTCTCTTACTATAGAGAAAAGAAGGAATGCTTTCCTACCTATTGCAAGACCCTAACAACACAACCTGAAAATATTTTAAATGAGAGAATTTATAGACCAATATGCCTGAAAAGAACAGATACAAAATTCTGAATAATATTAACAAATCAAATATAGTTTACAAAATTTTAGCTAAGGAGATATTTGAGAATTTAATAGTACAGTTTCACACAATATCAAAATGAAAGGGAAAAAACAAAACAGATGAAAAACTGAAAAACAATCTATTAAATATTTAAAATGTAATAAACATTAAATGTAGTAAAAACCCTCAAGTAATTATAAGCAAAAACAAAGAAGGAAATGTTTGCAATTTGAATTGTTTACTAAAACAATTGTAGCTAATATGAGATCAAAGGATAAAATGTTGAACACATCATGAATTAAAATTTTTCAAGAATGTCAAATATTAGGAAGTCTTTCAATATTTTCTTGTATGTTAGCTAGTATAGAAAGATAAAAAGGGTTAAAGACAAAAAGATATATTTTCTAGTATTTATAGATGATTGTATAATAAAATCTAAGTGAATCTATAAGTAATCATAAAAATCATTAAATTTAGTAATATCAAAGAATAGAAGAAAAACATACAAAATTAATTGTGTTAAATAGAAATTTTAAAATATATATTTAACAGTAGAATTAAAAGTAAATAAAAGATAAATTTAAGTGAAATATGCAGATCATTTTAAGAATTAAAACTGATGTTTTTACTATTAATTACATTCTGTTGAGTATTTTTTATTTGATTGAAGAAATTATAATTTTAATTTATTGATTTCTAGCCATTTTTGTGTTCTTTACATAGTCATAATTTTCTTGTGAAATGCTTTTGAATTGCTTGGAAAGTTTGATCCTTTCAGGCATGCCTTCATGTTTTTTTAGGAGGACAAAAGAAGCTTAAATTTTCTCCTCTATCCAGCTAACACAATTCTGAGCCCTCTCTTTGATGCACTGTGTTGCTATTCATTGGTATGAGCAAAAAAATCTATTACCAATCCTATGGGAAGTCTACAAAATTTTTATCCATTTATTTTTTGTGACTTTTTTTCTATATTTGTAATGTATGTATTTATGCATGTATGTATTATAAATTCAGAATCAGTACTTAGCTGAAGTCTTGGTAGGCACCTTCTGTAGATTTTCTGTGTGTGCCTCTTTCTCTTCTCTGTGCCAATATCTCATTTCTTGTACTTTTTTTCCTGTGAATTCTAGCCTTTATACAAATGAGTAGTACTCCAGCAGGAAATTTCTAGATGAACATTTTGACATCATATCAGATCTTTAAATACATTTAGAGCTTCTTAACAAGCATATTTTCAAGAATGTAACTTTAGGAAAAGATATTGAGAGATTATGAACAAGAATGTGTATTAAATATTATATATAAAGTTGAAATTAGAAAACATTCAATGTGCACAATAGTAAGAAATTAGGAAATTAAGTGCCTCTCATAATAGTAGTATACAATAAAAGCCATATTTTGAATGCTACTAAAATAGCATGGGAAAATTATTAGTATAATATTATGTAAAGAAGGAGATATAGATGATAGATAGATAGATAGATGATAGATAATTTGAAACCATGATGTTTAGATACACAGTCTTCTTTTTTGTAAAATATGTAATAGGTGCTCAAATATGAATTATGCTTTCACATTGAAATGAGTCTCTGTGGTGAGTGTCAAGGAGATACCTGTGGTTAGGAATAGAGGAAGTGGAAAGAGAAACACTATGGCAGCATTAAATCCATTATCTATATAGAGAATGTGGAGAGACCATAAACACAGATCTTGAATCTACTAATATACTAGTAAAAATTATTTAAAAAATAAAACTCTGAAGAGGAAGAGGGCAGAGAAAGTTTTCTTGACAGTTGGTAGTTGTTTAAACTATTCAAAGAATCCAGGAGGATTGGTAACCACTGAAAATCTTTATGGAAGTTTTCTGAATCTACTATTATTTATGTTCACATAGATATGAAGTAGTGTATTAAGGGGGACTTTGGTTTGTCATGTTAGATGCCTTGCAGATGACTGCAACCACTTCTAATCTTTCCATGCAAGAAGTCATTGTCTGCACAGTGAAATGTAAAAGAGAGCTGTGGCTAACATCTTATTTTCTCATACCCACTTGCACTAACAACAAAATTTATTTGCCTTTCTGCTGTGTTTTACAAGTTCATTTTAATTACAGAACAAAAATTAATATAGAAACCTCATGTATAAACAAGTTTTCCTGGCTGACATAAAATAGACTCTACACTCAACTTACAGGAGGAAGGTTTTGTTTTTGGTTATGGTTTCATTCCATGGTGATCTGACTCCAAAACAGAAATGTCATGGAAAAAGGACTTGGTGGAGGAATGGTTCTCACCTCCTAACAGCTAGAAGCAGTGCAAAGGAATCAGAGAAGAAGGGGACAGAAACGAAGTGTAGTCATGCAGTCCTTAGCCACCCAGATACAAAAAGAAGTATCCTTTAATAATCCCCTAAAATTTCAAGCCAATGAAATTTATCATTAAGCTTAACTCACATTCTATTCCTACTTAATTTGACACCCAAATATACCTCCTTAAATGATACTTAATCAGATATAACTAGTGCTCTTCCCTAAAGTCTTAGCAGTTTCAGCTTTGGTCAAAAGTCCAAGTCCAAAGTCTTCTATGAGACTCAAAGAAATGTCTTAGCATTAAATACTTGAAAATACAAAAAGCAAGTAACATATTCTCAATATAAATAGCACTGGGTAAATATTCACATTTCACAAGAGAAGAATGAGAGCATACAAAATGATTGGACCAAAGCAAGAGTAAAACCAAGCATAAGGGGCACATGGTGCTGAGATATAGGTTCTGAAAAGGGTTAGGTGGTACTGTGCCTGTGAGTTGAAGTCCATATGAGTTTTCTCCAGAGCTCAGTTTGCTCACTGCCTGTGGTCTTCTTTGGCAGACATTCCACATTCCCAGAATTCTGAGCAGCGGTGGTACCCCCTTGGACCACGGGTGGAATGAGTGGGATCTTGCTGATTCCTAGGCTGCCCTCAGACATCTTTATTCTTGTCCAGGTTCAAAGTACTGTACTTGGTTTCTTTATAATGGTGCTAACCTTTTCAGCAACCACACTTGCTATGATCTCAACTTCACATGCACTTCATTTCTGGACAAATTTTAAGTTTTCAAAATTTTTCTGCTCTGTCTTTTCTCCCAGTATCTGGTTTATACCCCAATACAGTATCTTAGCCATATATATCTGACTAAAACCAATCAATAGTACCCAGGTTGCAGCCTCAGTGTTTGGGTGCCTTGATATTTTCTTTCTGTAATCAATTAGTCCACTGTTCTTAAACTCAGCCTCTCACAGTTTTAGGACTTAGGCAAAATATTTTCTTTCTTTCTTTCTTTCTTTCTTTCTTTCTTTCTTTCTTTCTTTCTTTCTTTCTTTCTTTCTTTCTTTTTTTCTTCTCTTT
>NW_004624789.1:7847516-7862646 GCF_000247695.1 Heterocephalus glaber | reverse complement strand
AATCAGCAACACCATAGCATCAAATACCTCTTAAAGAATGACAATTTGTGGTAGTTATTAATCTATTGCCTTTAGAAACTAAAGGGCCTCCTTCAAGGTGTGTCTCTGCTGTCACAATAGACAAGGTAGGCAGCAGTGTGCTGTTATAAGTCAATGAGTCTCAATAAGCTATTCCCAGACCCATGAGATTCAGGAGGATTTCTGGTTGCAAGTCCCAAGTTGAGCTCCCTGTCCTCCTACAAGGTTGTACTCTGCAAGTTTCTACTGCAGGTTTCAGCTGCTTTTCCCCTGAAGAAGCCCAGTTTCTGATGGAAGCTGATAATCCTTCCAACTTACCAATCATGGTGGTCTGGTGTGCCTTTATTGTAGAGATTCCCTTCACTTTTCCAGTGGGCTTGTTTTCATCAGGGAGCCTGAGACAGGCAGTCTTTCTGTTGTTCACTCCTGGAGCTCAGGACAATGGCTTTTGTCCCCCTGTGCCTCTGCAGTGTGTAATCAAGTAGCTGCACAGCCAAAAAGCCAGAGGCCGGGTCAGGGGAGCATTGTTGGATGCTCCTGCACTACCCAGCCATCAGCTGGTGGGCCTGCCCAGGGGAGTTCTCCTCACCCTGTGCTGGTGGCTGGTGGATAGCCTGTCCTGGTGGCTGGTGGAAAGCTGATGGAGCAAGCCCCATTATACCTTTTAAATAATTTTGTTTGCACTCTACCTTCTTCATCCTCAGTTTCATTCTTTTTCAATGTGGACATGGCCCTGGCATTCTGGTATCATTGTTAGCAAGTTTTGACCAAATAAAACATAAATAAGACATTTAACAGACAAACTACTCAACTTCATTAATAATCAAAGTAACACAAACTAAAACTACAATAGGGTATCAAATTATATTTATTGGGCCAGGGATTTAGCTCAACGGTTCTTCCACCTGTGTTCCAAGTGCAAGGTCCTGAGTTCAATCCCCAGTACCAAAAAAAATTATATTTATTATCTGACAATCCATTAAATTTATTCAACATGATATCTAGGCAATAAAAGAGAGACAGAAATTTTTAACATACTTGCAGTGAGAACTGATATAATCAGTTCAAAAAACAATTTACATCATTGCATAAAGCTGAACATAAAGATATTCTTTGATGTGTAACCTGAAGAGGAATTCTGGCTAAACTGACCTAGAAGAATTATGTATTCCTAAGGATCATAGAGGTGATCAAATGTTACCTTGGAGATAGTGGAGGATGAGAAATCTGATCATATAGTCAGGATAATCAAATATGAAAGGGGATTCTTTTTTGATAAACTGACATCAATGTTTTCTGCTAAAACGTACTATACAAAAAAACTACCATAATTGACCTAGGAGAATTTTTAAAAACCTGACTAAAATTTGGTAAAGAATCTTTAGCAGTACTCTACAAACTCTCTTGTAGACTAGGACTAAAGAATGCTTTTAAGAATGTACCTGGCTATATTTCTTATACTTTTGGCCCTCCATCTCCTATATTTCTTCCAAAGATTAATTCAAGTGCACATTGAAAATATTGTTTTTAAAAAATCCATAATGTTTTAAGAGGAAAATCTTGATTTACTAAACTAAATACTGTGCTGGATCTATAGAAATAGATCTGTATATGTATGTTCTGGTTTAGATATGGGGAAACCATACACTTCAGTGTAGTGATTAACTGATGAGTTTATATCTAAGTGAGCTGTTAGGTGAGGCCTAGTTTGAAGAGGTATGTCATTGGGCAAGTGTTTTTAGAGGGTATATATCCCTGCTTCCTAATTTATTTCTCTACTCACTGGCTGCCATGCAATGAGTCATTTTCCTCTGCCATACACTTCCACCACATTTCTGGCATAGAGCCAGCTGAAAATGGACTGAATCCTCTGAATTGGCCAAAATAACCTCTCCTTTAGTATCAGTGACATGAAAGTGATGAACACAGAAATGATGCTGAGGATGGGTTTGTTGCTGTGACTATACCTGACTTTGTGGTTTAGAAGCATTTAAAACTGGTTTGCCAAGGAAATTCAAAAAGATTTGGCAATGTAGGCTATCAAGCTTTAGGATGCTTTAAGACCCAGATACATCTTTCTGGTAAGAATTTGGGTTAAGAGAATGATGATGAAAATGCAGGCAGTAGAGGCCAGCCTCAGATTTCAGTTGGGAATACAACTCCATTGGTTGTTGAACTACAGGCCATATGTGTTACACTCTGGCAAAACAAAACAAAAACAGTGTCCAAAGTTTTCTCATGTGTTGAGAATTTGCAAGACACTAAGGTTAGTGGACTAAAGCTGGTGGAGAAAATTTCTGTGCAGTCCAAAATTCAGGCTGTGTGATGTATATTCTTGACTACTTTTAATTAGATATATATTCAACACCAGGACCAAAAGGATGAGCTGAATAATTACAAAAATTCACAGCTTGGTCAGAATGGAAGGATCTGTAAAGTTGATGCTAGGGAGAGCTTGGTTGCGGAATGATTAGCATTAAACATAAGCCAAGTACTTTTCCTCAGGACAACATGAAAGATGCACTGAGATCATTTCATGAGATGAGCAGGACCTATCCATCACAGAATTCAGGATGTGAAAAGGTAAACTCTTTTGAAATACTTTGCTTTGATAAGAGACCTCAGAGTTCACTGCTAATTTAGAGCCATATTGAGAATTATTTCTCCAAGTTCAGTTATTCAGACACTTAGAGGCCTCTGCAGATATGGTGCAAGGAGGTCACTACTTGAGCCCAAGAAGTCACGGGCATCATCCACATGATATTGACTTTTCATGCATTTAGAATGCAAAAAGTATAAAGTCATAGAGGCTACCAACCAGATTTCAGAAGAAGTCCTAGAAGTCCATGCAAAAATATGTGACAGAGTCATAATCTATGCTAGGAGCCCATGAGTGGATGATGCTTGAAGTGCCAATACCAAAGCAGACACAGGGGAGACCCTAGGAATTTGGAGATGTCAGTAATATGGAATGTCTTACAAGGAAAACAGTAGACAATGAGAGCAGAGGCAAGCCTAGGGAGAGGCCATGTGGGCTGTAACTAGTAATGTCAATGGGGCAATGCTATCCAAGCCCCTTGGAACTCATATTTCACCACAATCTTCCCTGAGGGCTGGACATAGAGCTAAGGTTTAGTATTTGCACTTATGGATTTTGGTCTTGTGTTTGTTGATTCCTTCCTTTTGGAATGGGAATGTCTACCCCTGTGCCTTTATATATTAGAAATATTTAACTTTCTTTTTTATTTTTATGGGCACTTACAATTGAGACAGAGCAAACTTTGGATTTGAACTATTCAGTCTTCTTTAAACTTTTAAGACAATGGTGACTTAAAAATGAACTAGATACATTTTAAATAATGAGATGGACCTGAACCTTTTAGGGGTTGTGTGTAGAATGTTACAATTTAGGAAAGCGATATCTCCCAAAAGTCTCATATGTTCATGGGAAAAGCTTTTTGAAAGTGATTGTATGGAGGGGAACTATACTCATCAATGAATTGATTCATTTCTGAGTTCATAGCAAAATGTATGTTTAGGAGTTGGGACAAATTTGGAAAAGATGTGCCAATAGGGACAAAATTTTTAGAGGTGTATCTCTCTTCCTCACTCTTTCCTTCCCTCTCTATCTGCCTTCCTTTAGGTGACCAGATTTCATCTGCCATGCCCTTCTACTATGATGATTTTCTCTTAGAGCCAGTCAACCACAGACTAAATTACCCCAAACCATGAGCTAAAATATACTGGTGTTGGGTTATTTTATTACAATGATGGAAAAACTAATATAGCATACCATAGAATACTCTCCTACCATTTCACAAATCCTCTGGCTTTCTCCAGTTATTTGAGCATTATTTCTCTCTCATCTCAGGAACTATGTAGTTAGGTCTACAATGGTTGTACTGTCCACATACAGACTGTTTTCCTTCCCATTAGTTTGTAAACAATAATGTATACTATTTATATAACATTTTCAGTTTATTAGATATTATGACTAATGTAGAGATAATTTAAAGTATATGAGATGATATGCATGTAGTATATGCAAATAACATGTCATTTTATGTAAAAAAGGCTTGAACATTCATAATTTTTCTACCCATTGAAGAATTTTTTCCTAGGAACTATCCTCCAGAGACACTGAGGTTCAACTGTACTAACAAAACAAACAAACAAAGCAAAACAAAAATATAACAACAACAAAAAACAGAAATAGAACCAATTCAAATGTTTTTCAAAATAAGAATGAATAGAAAATTGGTCTATAGTAATATAATGACTACATGACCAAATTGAGAATTAATTTTCCACTTCTACAGAAAATTTCATAAATGAATAATAAAGAATAAAATTTATTAAAAAAGCAAGTGACATAGGACCACTTAGAATTTGATTTCATTTTGTAAAGTTCACACAAAAAGAAAAATCTATATTTTCTTTTCGAATTCATATGCATGGCGTCGTTGTGGTTTTGATTGGATTAAATAAATTTTTTGTGTGTAGAGGGCAGAAAGAGATGCACAGGAGAGTAGAGATTAACAGAATCTCTTCAAAGGTGAGTAAATCAAGGGTAGGGAATATTTTACTAACTTCAAAATATTAAAAGGATACAGAAATCTCAATCACCACTAACAGCAATAGCAAATAGATTATTTGCATGAAAATGTCTTCATGCTGATCAAAATTTTTCTTCTCTTTGAAAGTAGATGGCATTTGTTTTTCTGCTTCATAACCATTACATGTTCCCACTATACTTTTGACAGTTTTAGCAAAGAAATAAAGTTCTAGGTATCTCTACCCCAGGACAGGCAAAATACAGTATGAAGTTCATGCTGAATTGAAAAGTTATACTTCAACACAATATTTAAGTTATAGATTTAAATATAATTAAATTAAGTTGTAGATATAGATAAATTAAGGCAGTAACAAATACGAAATTCAGGAAATTTTTGTTATTTTAATAACAAGAGGATAATTTGAGACATATGTATATTGACACAGGGTTTGGTAATGTTCTAGTATATGAATTAGTTAATAGGATTTATTTATATGCTCCAGAGGTTTTATATGCATCTCATATCTATTTTAATATATCTAATACCATATTATAAAACTTGAAAGATAGAAAAATGATTTAAATATTAAAATTTTGAACTATATTATAATATTGTAAATGTACAAATTTGATATACTTCAAGGAAAAGTTTTATAAGTAATATCAGCACACATTTTAACAACATAATTGCTTTTGATGTGCAAAAGATGACTATTTTCTATTTTTGACTATTTTTTGACTATTGACTATTTTCGTTTTACAAAAAGGTTCATTTGAATGCAAAGATGCTCAAATTACATTATTATTTTTCTACTTTGGTGAATATATTAAAAATTATATTCTTTAATCTGTGCCTTTTTTTGGAAACATCAATTATGTCTAGAGACAAAAAGTACTCAGTCTTTGAAATATTCTAAGAAAAAAGTGTGATTACTAAATTCAATACTCAGATATGGGCATTAATCATCTTTTCACAGTATTGGTAACAGTACAAATATTTGATTTTCTTTTAGCCTACATAAGAAGCCTAATTAATAATATAAACACAAGTCAGAGTGGGTATTTTTTTCCACTTTGCTATACAAAACTTGCTTGGAAGTTTTAGAAAAGACTATATTTTCCTAAACAAGATAATGTCCTTATTTTATTAAATATTAATCGCAGAATATATAAAAGGAAATCCAAAGAAATACACAACACTTAGTTATAAAATAATTTTTATTTTAATAACTAAAGGAAAAAAAGTAACCACAGGGCCAGGGATTTAGCTCAGTGATTCCGCTACCTGCCTCGCAACTGCAAGGTCCTGAGTTTGATCCCTGGGGCCAAAAAAAAAGCAAATGTATAGTCATTTTGAAATAAAAAAACTTAAATTGTCTCAGTTTTAAATGAAACTTTGCCTCAATTTCACAATATTAGTTTCATTCTCTTAGCTTATTTAAACTATTAAGTGTTGCCGGGGATTTAGCTCAGTTGTTCCACCGCTTGCCTCGTAGGCTAAGGACCCGAGTTTGATCCCCGGTACCAAAAAAAAAAAAACTATTAGGTGTGTAATGTGCTTAGTATATAATAGAGTATTTCAGTGAAAGTTGTAAAGAAATTCGTATTATATCATTATTCCTAGTAATCAAAAGTTTCAAAAATAGACTTCATTTTCTTTAATATATAGGAAACTTTTATTGTTAATTATTTACATTCACTGTACATGACCTTTTGTTTTAACTATATGTACATTGTGGACTGATGAAATTCAGATAATAGAAACAGACTCTGGCATCTAGAAATAAATATCGCTTTCATCAGCCAAATAAATGTCAGGTAAATATTTTGACTCCAGATCTCTAAGTACAATTCTTACTTTTTAAAGGATATTTACTCAATATTTATGATTTATGTTCCTGGACAAAATAACACATCATTTTACCTGTTAAAAAACAGACAAAGTCTATAGTGGAAAAGAAAAAAAGTGAAGAAAAGAATTGGTAGAACAGTCACTGCTTAGCTATTCTCTGTTGATTTTTCATATTGAGTCCTTTTTATTTGCTGAATAAATAGACAATTGATGTTGGAGTGAGCAGAGCTATTCAACTGCATCAGATACTACCACCTGCTACAGCTAATTATGTGTGATTAAAAGGTAGTGAAGAGGTGGCAACATTATCATAACAACCTGAAATTCTTGATTTGAGAGAATGCCAAGAATTCCAGGGCATTTGACCAACAAAGACAAATTGTTGAACTGTTTCATGAGGTTTCTGAAGTCGTGTATTTATACTAGTGATTTTTAGACTACTTCTAGCACCAGGTCAGGTAGTGAACGAAGTGTATCTAATCTGATATAAGAAAATTCAAATCAACATGTAAGTCAAATCAACTGCTGAAATACAGCTGATTCTACTTTTTTCATCAAAATATTTCATTTAGTCTGAAAGATAAAATTTATTCAATTTGAAGTAGAAATTATTCTCCCAAAGTGATTTCAATATAAAATTTATCCAAAAGTTTCAAAATAGTTTTGAGTACACTTATGAGTAGATCTCAATTTTTAAGAAAAAAGTTGTTTATTCTCTGACTATAAAGTCTTTGAAACAATAAAATAATCAATTACTTGTGAATTATTGGCACGAAGAATGGACTTTTCAAAGAAACATAAAATGCAAATTTAATAAAAATGACAAATTAGATTTTCAGAATTTCAAATTTTTTCTGAATGCTGGAAAAATAGTATTTCTTCATCTGGGATTCACACAAGAGAGAACAATGTCACATGCTTGATGTCAGATTTGCTATTTACATTAAAGTGGGTTAATCATTATCTTTGATACTTTATTGAAGCATAGTGTACATACTAAATAGCATACAGATTAAAGGATTCAATTCCAATATTTTTGTAAAGTAAACATAGCTGACATCAAAGGGCTGAACAATCCTTCAGCACCACGGAGAGCTCCCTGGAACCTGGAACCCGCCATTCTAAAACCTGCTTCTGACAAAGGGATCTCTTGATGGCAACTGCCTTTCTTGGATGGAATTGTTGACTGCTGAAGATGAAAGCCTTACATTACTTAGGTGAATCTTTTCATCTCATTCTTTCTGAAATTTAAATCTTAAGAGCTGCTAAGAAGTTGTGAAGAATTTTGAAGAATTTCTTTACTCTTAAAGAGGACCACCAAAAAAAGGGTTCTAGTTTCAAATAACACATCACTGTGAGAATCAGTATGGAGATTCCTCAAAAAGTAAAATCAGAAATTCCATTTGACCCAGCTATTCCTCTTCTGGTACTTGTGCCAGTACAACTCATAATATCTAACCCTGAAACATGAAAATGTTTAAAATTCAAGTCTTGTTTAGATAATTTTTGAATTATTGTATCTATGTTTATGAATGATATTTGTAGTAAGTTATTCTTCTAATTTTCATGTTTGTTTTTTATATCTGTATAATTTTGACCTTAGGAAACAATTCAATTTTTTTTTTCTTGAACAAACTGTGAGAAGAATTTTTAAGTAATTTTTTATTTCATTTGTTTCTAATATATTAACATAGTTTTGCAAAATATCCCCTTATTATCCTTTAAACATCTGAAAAATATAGGGTATGGTAATCTTTGTCATTCTTGAAATCAGCAAGTTGTATTTTCATTATTCCAGACCACTTTGAGTAGAATATTATAAATCATATTAATATTTTCAAAGACCCTACTTAAATCTTTTCATTATATTATTTTTGTTTTGCTATTATTTTGTGTTTTCTATTTATCATTTGAACATTTTTATTGAAATTACTTTATTTTGAGATTACTTCTCAAAATTCTTAGTGTAGAAGATGAAATTATTTTACATTTTATTTAGTTGGTGCAGTAAAAATTTAGTACTATAATTTTTCCACAAATATTATTTAATCCACATCATATATTTCATCTTTTTTGTAAAATTGTGATTCCATTTAAAATTTTTTCCGGCTTATTTTTATAGCATTTCATTTATGTAATTCATATACTATGTGAATCACCTAGATAAATTTTGCAATTATTTAAAATAAATTCATAGATTTCTATAGTCATCACTGTAATTGATTTTACAATATTTTCATCATCTTTGCCATTGCTCTCCAAAATCTTTAAGCTGTATTATTTAATAGTCACTCGTTTCCTATTGTACACTCTTTTCCTATTGCTACTGATTCTACTTTATGTTTTGTTAGATTTGTCTATTTTGGAGATATATATGCAATTTATGGGCAATTTTTCTGTTTTCTTTCACTTAGCATGTTTTAAAGTTTTATCCAAGTTGAATCATGTATCAAAATTATGTCTTATTGCTGAGTAACAACTTATTATATAGTACCATAGGGAGAATATTGACTGCCCAAAAGATGCACACATCATAATACCAGATACTCTGAAAATGTCAAATCATATGGAGAAAATGACTGCAGATATTATTTGGTTTGTCAGATTAGCAAACTAAAAAGATAATAATTTTATGATTATTGCAATAACTGTCACAAACATATAAAATCTACCAATGACTAGACATGAAAATTTTCAGTACATTATTTTTTCTTGTTTATTTTATTTTATTAATACAGGTTTGTAATTCATGTGGTTTACAAACATCTTGGGGAGTGGCTACATGTACATATCACAGCTTGTTTTTTTATCCCGTTCTCTTTATCTGCCCCTTCCCCCCTTTTCTCTGATTTCCCAATCACCATTTTTGTACCTGTTGATACTATTTATCTGGGCACATGTTTTGGCTTATAATATTTACATTGATTAAAGTTATTCGGTTCCTGCACATGACATAAATTTATTCTCAGTTCCTCTTCCCTTCCCTTTTACCCCTTTACTTGTTCCTTGAACCATTTTCCTTCCCTTTTACCCCTTTACTTGTTCCTTGAACCATTTTCCTTCCCTTTTACCCCTTTACTTGTTCCTTGAACCATTTGTGTGAAATCCATCACTTTGTCCCTTTCTATGCATCTTTTATTAAAGTTTATTGGTACAATTTAGGTATACAATATAGTGACATTCATCATTGGGAATTTGTATCTTTACATGATATATCTTGATTTTTATTTTTTTCCTGTTCTCCCCTCCCTTCAAATCCTCCACCCCTCCTTTATTACAAAGACTTTATTTCCATTTTTTTCCTTTTCTCATATTTATTCCTTTCCCTTACACCTCCAAATTCCCTTTCCCCTTTGGACCTTTTCTTCCTATTTCATATTACCTATTATACATTTTTCTCCTCATTTGCACTTTCAGTTTCTCACCTTACAGAAACTATTCAGTATTTACACATGTGTGTCCTATTTACTGCACTTAAGAGTATGGCCTCCATGTGCATGCATTTAGCTATAAATGTCTCCAGTTTCTCATTCTTTATGTCTGAGTAGTACTCAATTTTATAAACAAAACCCCCCCACATCTTCTTTATTCTGCCACCAGTTGATGGGCATTTGGGCTGTTTCCAAGTTTTAGCTATAACAAATTGTGCCGCTATAAAGATGGGTGCACATATATCCCTATGGTATGATTGTTTGAATTCTTTTGGGAAAATAACCAGCAGGGGGATAGTTGGGTCAAATGAGACCTCTAATCCTAGTTCTTTGAGCTCTCTCCATACTGATTTCCACAGTGGTTGCACCAGTCTACACTCCCACCAACAGTGGAGAAGGGTTCTTTTTCTCCACAATCCATCCAGCATTTGTTATTGGTTGATTTCATGATAGCAGCCATTCTTTCTGGGGTGAGGTGGAATATCAGCATTGTTTTCATTTGCATCTCTTGAATGACCAGTGATGTTGAACATTACATTTTATTTATTTGTATTATGCCTCACTCAAATGAGTGATTCCACATGATATTCAAGCTTGTGTGTCTACTTCACTCAATGTCATATTTTGGCAGGTGTATCCATTTTCCTCCAAATTTGTCATTTTTCAGAGCTGAGTAGTATTGCATCATACATAGGTGCTAAGTTTTGTTTATCCAGTCATCTATTGATGGGTATACAGACTGCTTCCAGGATTTAGCAATTAGGAGTTGTGCTGCTCTAAACATTGGTATCCAAGTATCACTGTAGTATAATGACTTATGCTCTTTGTGGAAGATTTCTAGCAAGGGGATAATGGAGTCATATGGAATTTCTAACTTTAGTCCTTTGATAAATATCCATACTGATTTCTATAATGTGTGTACTAGTTTGTATTTCCACTGACAATATAAGAGAGTTCCTTTTCTGCCAGTTTAACTTTTTTTAAGTTCTTTGTATGATTTAGGTATTAGTCCACTATCTGAGGAGTAGCTGGCAGCTATTTTTCTCATTCTGCAGGTCTCTTTACTGATTGAATCTTTTGATGTACAGACAATGTTTAGTCTGATATAATCCCATTTGTTGATTATTGCTGCTATTTCCTGTGAGATTGAGGTACTGTTTAGAAAATCCTTTCATACTCATATGTCTTCAAATGTTTTAGCTATTTTGTCTTCCAGGGGACTTAATGTTTCTGTTTTAATTTTTAGATCTTTGATCAATTTTGATTTTGATTTAGTATGTGGTGAGAGACAAGGATCCAGTTCCAATCTTCTACAAACAGATAACCAGTTTTCCCCTCACCACTTGTTGAATAGGCTCTTTCTCCAACAAATGCTTTTGGACCCTTTGTCAAAGATCAAATAGTTGAATATATCTGTGGAGGTTTCTATATCCTCAGGTCTGTGTCTCTGATCCATGTGTCTATTTTTGTCCCAGTACCATGCTGTTTTATTACTATTGGTTTATAATAAAGCTTGAAGTCTGGTAATGCTATGCCACCCAATTTGATCTTATTGCTCAAAATTATTTTTGCTCTCTGAGGTTTCTTCTTGTCCTGTATGAATTTTAGTATTGTTTTCTCTAGATCTAAACAAGTATGCTGTTAGTACAGTGGACCCTCAAGTTATGACCAGCCTGACATAAGAATAACTTGGATTATGACTGGAATTTTAATTTTAACTTACTACAGAAGTCTTGAGTTATGACCCAGATGACTGCTGCTTGTGCTTCCAGGTTGTCTCAGGTACAGATTTTACCCTTAAAGAGTTCTGGAAGGAACATTACATCATCCTTTTCTGTGTGGAGTTAACTGAGAATCCTGGACCAATGTCTCTCTAAGAACACTGAGATCTGCCTGGGAGAAAGTATGGCCTAAAATTATACAGGAGAGAGACTTTGAAGGGAATTGACCAATTTGAGTTACAACCAGAATTTGTGAATGAATTAAATTCATAAGTAAAGGATCCACTGTATTTAGAATGGGACTGCATTGAATCTGTATAGTATTGGAAGTATGGCCATTTTGACAATATTGGTTCTGCCTATCCAGAAGCAAGGGACATTCTATTTTCTGATCTCCTCTTCAATCTCTTTCTTTAGTGTACTGTAGTTTTCTTTGTAGAGGTCTTTCTTTTCCTTGGTTAGATTAATTCCTAAATATTTTATTTTTCTTGGAGCAACTATGAATGTTATTGTTTTCACAATTTCCTTCTCATCCCATTTAGTGTTGTGTTGGTATACACAAATGCTAATGATTTTTGTGTGTTGAGCATGCATCCTACTACTTTGTTGAAATAGTTTACTGTACTCTACTAATATCTTGTTGAGCATTTTTGTGTCTATGTTCATTAAAGAGATTCACCTATAGTTCTCTTTTTTAGTTGGGTCTTTATCTAGTTTTGGGATCAGGGTGATCCATAAATGAGTGTGGGAACACTTCAAGCCTTTCAATTTTTTTTGAACTGCTTGAGAAGTGATATAATATCCTTAATATCCTTTGTAGAATTCAGGTAGGAATCTGTCAGGTCCTGGGATTTTTTTTAGGTGGTAGATTCTTTATTATTGAGTCAATTTCATTGCTTGTGATTGGATTGTTAAGTATACTTATGTCTTCTTGGGTTAGTTTTGTTAGTTTGTATGTGTCTAGGAATTGATCCACTTCTTCAAAATTTGATAATTTTTTGGAATATAATTTTTCAAAGTAGTTACTATCTTTTGGATTTTGACAGTGTTGCTATTTATCTTTGTCATTTCTAATTGTGTTTATGTGAGTCTTTTCTTTCTTTTTCTTGGTGAGTCTTGCTAAAGGCTTGTCTATTTTATTTATTCTTTCAAAGAACCAGCTCTTCACTTTATTGATTTGTTTTATAGATTTTTGTCTCTATTTCATTAAATTTTGCTCTCATATTTATAATTTATCTCCATAGTTTTGGCTTGGGGCTGGTTCATTGTTGTTTCTCATGTATCTTAAAATTTAAAAAAAAGATTTTTCCTTAGGTTATTTATTTGGGCTTGCTCTGTTTTCCTAATGTGTGCATTAATTGATATCAATTTTCTGCTGAGAACTGCTTTCAAAGTGTCCCAAAGGTTTCTTAGAGTTGTGCAGTCATTAACATTAACCTCTAGAAATTTTTAAATTTCTTCTTTGATTTCTTCTGTGAACCATATGTTCTCAAGGAGTATGTTGTTAATTTCTTAAGAGCTTTGCCTTTTCTCAATTTGCTTCCGTCATTGATTTCTATTTTCATTGCACAATTTTCAGATAGTATGAATGGGGTAATTGGGGTAATTTCAGTATTTGTATATTTACTTAAGCAGGCTTTGTGGAATTGTATGTGATCTATTTTGGAGAAGGTACTATGTGCTGCTGAAAATAATGTATACTCTGCTGTATATGGGTGGAATACTCTCTATATATCTATCAAGTCTATATATTCAAGAGTGTGATTCAGCTCTGAAATTTCTTTATTAGCTTTTTTTCAGTTAATCTGTCTCTTCAAGAAAGGGGTGTTATAAAAAAAGAAAGAGGGGTGTTAAGATCCCCTACTATTATTGTCTTGGTGTTTATTTAATCTTTTATTTTCAGCAGTATTGTTTGATGAAGGTAGGTGCTCCAGTACTTGGTGTATATATGTTTATCAATGGTATCTATTCTTGTTAGATTGTTCCTTTAACTGGTATTTTCCTTTGTCTCTTCTAATCCATTTTAACTTGAAATTTACCATTTCTGATATTAGAATTGCCACTTCTGCTTGTTTTCAGAATCCTGGTGCATGAAATGTTGTTTTCCATCCTTTAATTTTAAGTTTAGGAGTATCTTTTGGGAATTGATGGATTTCTTGAATGCAACAGATTATTGGATTCTGTTTTTTGATCCAATTTGATAGTCTCTATTTTGATTGGAGATTTGAGGTCATTAACATTGATAGATATTATGAAAATATATTAGTTATTTACCATCATTTTCTTCTTTATCTCTTGATATAGCATTTGTTTTATTTTTTCTTTTGTTTTTATTGTTGTTTCTTTATCCACTGACCTCACTAGTTTCCTCTGAGTTTTTACATGTGTCCAATACTGTTTTTTGCTGAGAATATTATTGAGTATTTTTTCTGGAGCTGGTTTAGCACTCATAAATTTCTGAGCTGGGTTTTTTTTTTTATGGAAACACCATATTTTTCCATATATTTTGAAGGGCAGCTTTTCTGGGTAGGTTAATTTGCATTGCAAATTATTTGTTCTTAAGGCTTGAAATACTTTACTACAAGCTCTTCTGGCCTTGATATTTTGTGCTGAGAAGTCTGCTATGATTGTAATTCATTTATGTTATATGTGATTTCTTTGTTTTTCTCTGCTTGCCTTGAAAATTCTGTGGGTCTTTTGTTTGGTGTATATCTGCAAATTTAATGAGGATATGCCTAGGTTAACTTCTCTGTTCATCATAATTGTTTGGAGTTTTATAAGCATTGCTTATTTGTACTTTGAAATCTTTTCTTATATTTGAGAAATTTTCTTCAATAATTTCTTAAGGCTGGGGATTTAGTTCAGTGGTTTAGCTGCCTACTGCACAAGCGCAGGGACCTGAGTTTGATCCCTGGTTTCAAAAACCAAAAAAACAAACAAACAAAAAATTTTGCAAGCATGTCAAGAAATCCATTTGTGCAGTCTACTACCTTTTTTCTAACTCTGATTAAGCTTAGTTTTTTTTTTTTGTTTTATCTTTTTTGCTGTCATCTAGTAGCTGCTGGACAGACTTTACTTGTTCTATTATTTTCTTTCTGGCTTCTTTGAGCTCTTTATGTAATGTACTATTTTTTTCCTCAATATCAGACACTCTTGTCTTCACACTGCTCATTTCTAGAATGTACAAATTCTATACATTTTTTAATTTCAGGTATTTCCATCTGACCTCTATTAGAGGATTACTTATCCATGTTGAATCTGTCATTCCGGTTTTGAACTGTCTTGGTTAGCTCATCATTTTTTTTACTTATTCCCCTGAAATTCATCATGGGAGTATTGAATGACATTGTTGTAAATTTTTGTTTTATTTCCTCTTTGAACTGTCCATTAAACTTTGAAACCTAGGCCCCACAAAAATAGTCTGGCAATAAAATGACACAACTAGAATAGGATTGCCAAGGTAGAAGCAAAATCTTTATATGTAGATGAAATGATCATGTACAGAGAAAATACTCAGAAATCTCTAGGAGCCCCTAGAACTTGTATTTGAATT
>NW_004624789.1:7831641-7845765 GCF_000247695.1 Heterocephalus glaber | reverse complement strand
TCTTGCACCATGAGCACAATCTTTGCTGTTATCTGAGTAATTATTTCTGATTTCATTTTTCCCAGATCCTCTTTTGTTGCCAGTTGAGAGAGTCCAGGTGGTTGAGTATCAGATTGTTCCATCTCATTTCCCTTTGGGGTTGCTCTAGGTGATTCAGAAGTCTGTTTTTGAGGCTTGTTTATGTGTCTTCTCATTTCCATGGGGTGCAGGTGCTTCTGACGCCCACACAGCTCACCTTCTCTTCCCTAGGAGCTTGGGATGTGGGCGGGGGAGCTTCCTTCTGGGTGCTGGGACTGGCTCAGCTTCTCTGCCCTAGGAGCGTGGGATGTTGGTGGGGGAGCTTCCTTCCAGGTGCTGGGACTGGCTCAGCTTCACTCAACCATGAATTACTACATAACTAAGAAAGATACATGAACTTAAACCAATAAAATATTCACTGGGAACACCAATTAGATACCCTAATCAGCACTGCATATGTGATTCCCAAGTCACTTCTTTACTAGAGAGTCTGAGTAATCATACTCTGATTACTCCTATGTTCACCCTCTGCAATACTGGAGTTGAACCTAACTTAGGGCCTCTTTCTGCCAGGTTTCAGGCATTCTTCAGAGTCTGATTGACCTTGTGATCTTTGGTTAAGAATACTCGCTGTTTCTCCCTGTGGGGGTAATGATGAGTTTGGCAGATAAATTCACTAGCACTCAATTTTCCCCTGAGTCAGAATTATTACAACCATTGATTCTTGGGGATCTCTAGCTAACTGTGGCCTGTGTACTCACTGCTGCCTCTGACTGCATATGTTTGTACTGGTCCAGATCAGATCCTTGTTTGTCTGTGAGCAAAAAGATTATTAATTTCACTGTCTTTCTACTGCTAGCTACACCTCAACAAATTATTAATGGAATAGAACTTCCTTATATATGAAAAACCACACTTAACACTATACTTATCTGTGCAAATTATATTTCTTTCTAAGATCAAAAACTAGAAGAGGAAGTTCATACAAAATTATGGTGATTAAGATATATTATTCTAGAAGTACTAGTAGGCCAAATTTAATAAGAGACCCCAAAAAGAGAAGAATAACCAAAAGTGTTAGAAATATAAACAAGAAATAATGAATAAAGCAGGGGTCAGGATGATGCAAATTCTTTTCTAAAAGTATAGCAAAGGGATTCAAGCCAAGGAACAAAAGTGGACACTTTAGTTGGAAAATACAAGGTCACAGGCTTTCTTATAGAGATTCCAGAAGGAAATTTCAACCTTAATAAGTTAGGTTTGCTGTGTGAAACACATTTCAGAAGTCTGATCACCAGAACTATGAAATAAGTTTACTTTTTAATCATTAAATTGTAGTAGTTTTACAGCATCAATAGAAAATTTATATATATATATATATATATATATATTTCATATTTTGTTCTTTTTATCAGTTTTGGATATTTGAGTTGGCTCTACTTTTGATTATAATGAATAATACTTCCAAGAACATTTGTTTTCACATTGTGTATGTATCTATTTTTTTTTTCCTTTAGGTATATGTCAAGATATATCATCTGAACAAGAGTTCAAAATATACTCCAGGTTCTCCTCCTTGGAGAACTGCTGTATTGTTCCCAATAAGGTATGTCATTTTACAGTCCGATTAAGAGCATAGGAGGGTTCAAATTTCTCAATATTCTCACCACCAATTCTCAGTTACCTATATGACTGTAGTCATTTTTATGAATATGAGTGTGGCTTTAACTTGCATTTCTCTGACTGTTGATCTAGTTAATTTTCTTGTTTTTGTAAGCAAAATGTTTTTTGATACATTTTAGCTATACACAATGATAACATTCATCAGAGAGAATTTGCACCTATACTAATTTAGTATCTTTTTTTTTCACAAAATAGAAGAGATAAATTTATTTTGTTTTCCATTACTTCACATACACTTCAACTCTAGTCTATTTGCAGCACTGGCCAGAAATTGAAGAAAAGGGAAATCATGATGCAGGGTCAATAGTGATTTTAAATGGGAATTTTAAGATGTCTGAAACAAAAGGAAAAGCGCTTTAGATATTATAAACTTTTTAAAGTGTTAAAACGTCTGTAAATTTTCCTTTGTTTTAGAATCTTTGCAAGAGACATATAATTGATCTAATTAATTTTATTGGTTTTTTTCTATCTGTGATTATTTATTTTTTCCTATCTTCTTTTTCAAATTTTTTATTAGTATGTGTTTACAGTACGTGCATTTTACAATCATCTTCAGGAGTGAATACATGTACATAATATAGCTTGTTTCTTAAAGCAATTAATATATAAATTCTTTGCTAATTTTTAAAATTTGGATACCTGTCATTTATAATTCAATTAACAATGTTCTACACATATTTAAGATAGAAGTTGTTCACCAAACATGATTTGCAAATATTTTCTTTCATTCTGTGAGGGCTTAGACACTCTCAAAAAGACATTTGCACTCTTGGAAAGAATAACATAAGCTCCACCAAAGCAATTTGACATAACATTGATCTGTGTGTAATCATTCTAAATTTCATGAAGAAATTAACATGAACTGCTTTGAGTAGAGACAGTTGAATTATAAAACAAAAGGCAAGGCCTACCAAGCAAACCCAGGCAATATTGAAAAAAAATGCCCATCTTAATTTCTTTTGTTCTTTCTGAGATTATTTCCTGTGACTCTGAACTATTTTAGATCATCAAGTTTTATAATTAAGTTCACAGAAGGAAAAAAGGTAAAATGCTAATTTATAATAAAGTTACATTTGTTTCAAATGTCCCTCACTATAATAATGTATGGACAATTAAAACAAAATTTCTTTTGCCTTGTGTTATAATTCTTGTTCATATGATCTGACATTTAAAAATGAAAGTAAAATCTTTCAGGAAAGAAAATTAATTACACATTTCTTCCTACATCTTTCTTTCAGATATCTTCCTATTATTACACATATTACAACAGTTTTAGGTATTTTATGAGAAATTTGCTTCAATTTCTTCTGGTAAGATAATTTTGGAGCTCATGTTTTCAATTCCTGAACATTATAGATTTGTACCCTTGGCTAGTCTAGGGTAACTTAGAGCCATGTTTCCACTAAAAATAACCAGAGCTGGATATAATAGGGAAAATATTTTTGAAGACATTTAAGAATTTCTGTGATAGCATTTGAGAGTCACAGTGGAAAAACAAAGGAGTGCATGGAGAAGAATCTGAATATTATATATGCAAGTATCCTTTTAGGGTAATTTGACATATTTTAAGTGGAATGGGACAAGAATGTATGAATCTGGGCTCAGATATTTTATGATCTGGGCTAAATATTTTAAAAAATAAGTAGTACAGAGAACTAAGCACAACTTTGTGCCAAGGTGCTCCTCACAATATATACAATATTTTGATCAGTTCAAAGAATGTTGTCAATTTCCTTGTGTCTGATGGTAGTCAAGTTTTTTTTTCTTCTTTTTTCAAATTTTTATGTTGTGTTTTTCACTGAAGATTTACTTTCTTTGTTCTGACAATATCATAAAAATTGTATCATAGAGTAGATATTCTTATATTAGTAATACCATCTCTGATTTCATCTATCATTACATTTATAGCTTCATGTATGTGTCTATTCTCCTTTGTGTTACCAAGTGTATACCAGAATTAGTTCACACACTTTCTTGTTGATAGTTATTTCATGTTTTTGTTATTATGAATAATCCTGTTTTATGTATTATTTATAAGTCTCTTCATGGACATGTCAAATATTTTTTCAAAATGGCTGTGCTCTTTAATATTTCTACCAACAATATATGAGAATTTACTTTTTCATATCCTGCCTAACATTTAGTTTTATGTCTGTTTTTGAAATAATTTTAGGTACACTCTACTAGGAAGTCTTACAATATCTCATTAAATTCTTAATTTTCTTTAAAGATGAATAGCATTCTATGGCTATTTCAGTAAATAGTATCAAACTATAAATCATCTTTTGTAAAGTGTCCCAATAATTCACTAATGTTAGAAATTGGATTGTCTTTCTAGTAAATAAGTGTAAATGTTCTTCATATACTTTGATTAACAATGCATCATTGTATGTGTGTGTGCTTTTTTAAATTTGAGAAATGCTTGGAAAAAAATTAAATTTTTATTATTCATTTCAAATTATGTTTACAACTTTGATGTTTTGTCTAAATTTTTTTATCAGTCTCAAGGCCATATGGATTAGAGTGGTACTTCAGTTCAGTAACTTAATTTGTTTTATGATTTAGGAAAAGATAGCCACATTTGTGTTTGTGTTGAAAATATTATCATGGTCATATGTGTCACTGGATGTAGAGTTTGCAAACAAAAAGTAAACATTGTCAAACTATATTTCTGTTTTCCTCAAATTTGTTTTATAATTTTAATTTTTCTGTTTACCTTCCAAATTTGTTTTGTGGCATTACTGTATATTGGTGAGGGTCCTCTAGAGGAATACATTCAAATAGAAGATAGATAGATAGATAGATAGATAGATAGATAGATACATAGATACATAGATACATAGATACATAGATACATAGAAACATAGATAGATAGAGATAGAATGATAGATAGATGATAGACAGACAGATAGATAGACAGACAGACAGATAGATTTACAGGATCAGACATAGGAGAGTTCACCATGTCTTAGAGAGCCAGAGTATCTAGTCATTGCTTATTCCAAGAAGTTAGAAGCTACAGAGTAAAAAGGATCAAGGATGGAGCCCCAGTCTGAGTGTAAGCCTAGAAGCTCCTTTGAGATTCACCAGTATGAGCAGCAAAAGATGTGTGTATTTAATCATAACACAGCTTTTCAAACACAGGCCAACTTCCTTCTTCTTCTCCATGCAGCCTAATAATTAAGGATGGTGCTATCCATACCAATGTCGGTATGTTCCCCTCTGCTTCCTGACCTACTTGCCACTCATCTCTAGAAACATCTTACAGACACATAAAGTATTGTGTTTTACTAATCTGCTAGGCATCTCTTAATCCAGTCAAGTTAAGTAACATTATTAACAGTCTTGATGATTTTTAGTTTTGCCTTCATCTTGTTTCACAAAGTGAATTCTTTATGTGTCCTAACTCCATTTTAAAGATGAATGTTTTAATTTGGGTAGATCACCTGCTTATGTTTTCTAACAATAAATTTACATGTGCCAGAAAGGAACCTTTAATGTCATTCTAATAACAACAGAGCCATGTATATATTTCACAGCTTTCCATACAACAAATACTTAGCATAGATAATGATGGCAACAGAGACTAAGTATTGAATATGTGTATATTTTTGTAAGTAAAAAATTAAAAATAAAGCTTAATCTCCTTTCAATATTCTATATTTTCATGATACTCATGATTGAAGACAAATTTACATAGTATGAGCTTAGAATCAGGTAAAATGATCATGAAAAACAAATAATAGATTACAGGTACTTTAAAAATTACGATTTCTCTCATTTTGTTGCTACTGAAAAGCAAGACTTAGATAATCCTCCTTGGGACACATTGAACTCTATTAGGGAAATGTCACTGCAATTGTAAGTCATTTGTAGCATTTTTTTTTAATTAAATTGACCATTATAAAATGCTGACTATACAGGTATCACTAACCACATGAGCCTATGGTCTCTAATTAGGCAATTCAAAATAAAAAGGCTGGTAAAATGTTTGATTGTGTATAACAATTATTAATACAGGAAGAATCTATATTGCTAAATATTCATAGAAAAAGCCTTAGTTAGAATTTTCTTTTGAAAATCACAAACTATAAAATCAATAGCAAAATAATTTTCTATGTAGCATTTCAAATTAATAACTTATTACTAATTTATAATACAGTATTTGTTTGGGATTTTTTGGTACTGGGGATCTAACTTGGGACCTTCCATTTGTGAGGCAGGTGACAGCACCACTGAGCTATATCCACAGCCCTGAGAACAATGTATTTGTATTGTAGAACTTTCATAAGCAAATACAAGTTTGGATAATATATATTTTGCAATAATTTATTACATTCTGGTCATGCAATACTTCAGCCTTATTACATTTGCATATTTGATTGCTCTAATTTGCATAAGAAGTAAAATTTAGTGCTTTATTCTGTTTTGTCTATTTATTGTTAAATCAAGTTTTTATGTCTTACTGATATTTAAAACTCAGAATTATTTACTAGTGTACACAATAGGAAATATAATTATTATATAAAGAGAAGAATAGAAATAAAATTTTTAAAAATTCTCAATACTCCAAAACTTAATACTATACATTTAATACTATATGAGAATTTCTGTTAAGTACTTTGCACAGATTTTCTTATTTAACATTTACAAAAGTATTTTGACATGGGTACTTTTCCCATGTCATAAGGAAGTTTCAAACATCTTCAGAGTTAAATAAATTGTCAAAATTTATATATATTTTTAACTTATAATTCAATACTGTGTGATAATTAAAAATGTCATTAATTTTTATTCATCACAGTATTATATTTGTACATCATCTTACTTCTAAGTATAAAAATATAAAAATTAATATCACTTTCTTCAAGTGAATATGATTTAAATTATTTTTATTATACTTATGGTGAAAATCATAATTTTGACAGAAACATAAAAATTGGAATTTGAACAAAATAAATATATTTGACTATTCACTACATGATATTAAATAATAACAGTAGTACTCAGTATGAAAATGCAATGTATATAGTAATTAATAACTATTAAATTGTTTCCAAGATTAAAAAGGAATAGTCAGGTTTGTCTCCAAAGTAAAGATTTTTGTTATGAAATTTACAGGTTCCTGACAAATCCACAAACAGCTCAATTTTTCCAGAGATGCCTAAATGAAACACAGAAGAACATAATTTATCCCATTATGAATTATAAGAAAGAAATACATGTATACGAATCTGTTATCAAGATAATATTGGAATTCAAGTTGTAGAATTGTTCTTTTCAAGTTCTTATGCAATGTATTTTTCTTCTAAGAATGTTGACTAACCTCTAAAAAGATAATTCAATTTATACTGAGAAAATAATTTATTTTGGGGATGTCCCCCATTTGGGAGATCTAGTCCAAACATCAAAGACTTCTTTTGTGAAATGTATCATTGTTTAGAACAGTTAGAAAACCTGGAAAAAATATGTGGAGCACATCTCCAAGGAACTTTAGCCAAGTATTTGGCCAGTAACCTACGGTAACAGTGGTAAAAACAATTAAAAGGCCTTTGCACATGAACACTAAAACCAAACACACAAAGATGAAGAGCCAATAAAAGACAAACAATACAACACAGAGAGAAAGGTAGAGTAAGAAATAGAATGATAAAAGGATTGAAAGAAATAAAGTATAAAGACAAAATACTAAGAACAAAACAGAAAGAACCTTTAATTAAATTGCAAATAGTCATTCTGATATTAACTATGCTAGTAATTTACTTTAGTTTTCACTCTGTAAGTCAGTAAAATAAGAATATAACTATTTTACATTCTATAATTATTTAAACATATACATGCAAAATGCCTAGAAGTTTGTTCTAACACACAGTGGAAATTAAATAAATGTTTCCTACTTATATATTTTACTTTGATATTTTATGTTCATGTTATTTTTTAAATATTTAATCTATCAAAGAGAAAATGTAGCATTTTGATGTTTTATGACATTTGATTTGTACTATTTCCATTATTTTCTTAGAATTGCCATTACAATCTACCATAAATTCATTTTCTCTACATCTGGAGGACAGAAGTCTTAAATCAAAGTTTCTGGATATGGATCTTCTGACTCTTAATCATGGAGGAATAAGTTTTGTCTGGCAAATCCACTTCAAAATTTCCATTTCTCTAAGCTTTGAAATACCGTCAACAACATTAAATGAAGGAACACCAAACATCACCAGCTCATTCACAGTCAGCCATTTTTTGACAGTGGTAAGTCAACTTGACTAGGTTAAGAAAAGCCTAGTATATAAGTAAAGCACAGTTCTTGGGGTATCTGTACAAATGATTGGCATGCAGGACAGCAAAATGATAGGAGAAGACCCTTCTCAGTTCTGGGTGGCAGCAATCAATGGACTCTGTCAGTACAGAATAAAAAAGGGGTAGAATAAGAAACTTACATTTTCACTGAGTACCATTCTACCTGAGGGGTACACCTTTTGCTGCCATCATCTTTAGATATAGTTCTCTAGTTTCTCAGCCTTGCAACACAGATACATACCAGTGACTCTCCACTAGGCTTCCAGGCCTTTGACATTTGACTGGTATCCATCCTTTGTCCTTTTTGTTCAACTTCCATCTTCTGGAGCTTGAACAATTACTGCACCTCCCAGCTATCCATCATGCCCATGTCCATGAGGACTCTTCTGCTTTCAATCCTAAAATCTACCTGATGAAAATGCTTATATAATTACACATATATTTTCTATTGATTCCATTCCTCTAGAGAATGCTAACAAATGAAAACGTTGATAACAGGGATGGGTAACAAGTGATAATTATTTATTTGATTGTTTGCCTGAAATAAGGATTAACAGATATCCAACCATAAGGGAACTGGTAATATGTGACATTTCTTGGTTGACAGTTGATGATAATATTCAAAGGCTCAAGGGAATGAAAATGTAATGAACTTCCAAGAAAAACCTACTTCTACTGGGAAGCTCCATAAAATGTATCCTTAATTATGCCTTAAGAAACAGATTTTTGAGGGGAGCTCTAGCATCTTTAAAGAGCTCTTTCATTGCTCTTCTCTGAAAGCCAGGCCTATTAATGGTGTCCACAGTCATGGAATTGGGAAACACTAATGTGATGGATATAACTGGATTCAAGAGTGGCAGAGGCCAAGCTTCAGTGCGGTCATCAAATGCAAGGTGAACATATTTAGCGGTAAGGGCACTACAAGCAAAGCAATGATGGGGATTTTGTGACACCAGTGGACCTATGGAGTTTAGCTGGATAATTAATCTTGATATTCCTAGAAATGAAATATATAGAAAGTATACTAACTTTTTACTGAATACATGTAAGTAGAAAACTTTTAGGGCAAATGAATAAAATCTAGCTCAGATCATAGCACAATCATGACCATCCCCTCCCCCAAGACTTAAACCAGTTTACTGACCCAGAACTCTTTGAATGGAGGAATAGTAAGGCCCCTTGAGAAAAGAACTTGATACATTACCAAAAAGATATATTGTCAATATTAATCATATGCTTCCCTTAAGGGACCCTACTCCCTTTCATCAGAGCATGCATACACAGAGAAAAAGAAAATCATCAGAAGGTTGGGGGACTTCTGGAAGATGATTTTCAACTAATGCTGATTCTAGGGGATGCAACACTCCATGGAGTCCTTCAGTAAGAGTGGGGGCATATGCAGGTCAGGGAATCAGTTAAATTTTAGCTAATATCTGAGTCACAGTGGGCATAGTAAGTTGCTGAATTTAACCTTTGATCTTTTTCCCAGTTTAAGAATGCATAATTAAGACAAGTATACTTAGTACTTGACATTATCTTCATATTGGTTTTAAAACCTGTGAAGTGAAGGCTGTTAGAATGAGGGAGGTCAAATGGAAACCATTAGAATTGTCTCTATGTGGGGAAATAGTAAATCAAAAACAATTTTATATCTTTAGAAGGACTGTGGAAATTAGTGACACCATCAAGGACTTCGAAAATTTAGAGGTAGTGTTTCACCAAATGCATTCCCATTTCTCTATACCTATTCATAAGGCCCACAAGAAGTAATTTGTTTTCAGGAGAGAAAAAGCCAGAAAATCCCCTTCACTGTTATATCTCAGGTGTAGTTCTCTCCACCTCTGCGTCACAACTTATTTCACAGAAATATTCTACAAGGTCTCACACTGGTCTGTTACATTGTTGATATTATGATGATTTAATTAAGTAAGCAAGAGGAGGTAACCACTCTCAACACATTAATAAAGCACTTACACGTTAGAGGATGAGAAATAAATTCAATGAAAATTCAAGGGCCCTTTACCTCAGTGAAATTTCTAGGATTCCAATGGTATTGAAATATCTTTTATAAGGCAATGATTAAATTGTTTTATCTGGCTTCTCCTACAAGCAGGAAATAGGCACAACACTTTGTAGGCAATGTGGATTTTTATAGTGATATATTCTTCACTTGGAATACGTTACGCCTGCCAATTTACTGAGTGATTCACATGCTCCTGGTTTATAGTGGGGCCCAGAACAAGGGAAGGCTCTACAATATGTCCACCCTTCCTTGCATGTTATTTGGCCAATATCACTTGGTTGACTGTTGATGATGGTATTCAAAGGCTTCAGTCTTTGAATCATATGATCCAGCAGACCCAATGGATAGTAAATGTCAGTGGCAGATAAGAATGCTATTTGATGTCTCTGGCAGGCCGAGATATGTGAAGCACAGTGAATCCCCTTAGGATTTTAGAATAAGGCTCTCCCATCATCTGCATGCAAATACTTTTTCTTTGACAAACATTTTCTGGCCTGCTTCTGAGCCTTAATGGAAACTGCATGGCTGACAATGGGACACCCAGTTACCATGCGACTTGAACTGTCCAGCATGGACTATTTGACCCACCAAGTCATAAAGTTGGATGTGCACAAGAGCAGTCCATCAAAAACAAGTAGCTCATATGTGACTGGGTCCAAGCTGGTTCCAAAGTTACAAGTAAGTTCCATAAGGTGGAGAAAATGCCCATAGTTTCTACTCCAACTATATTGCCTTCTATCCCCTCATCCCCTCGGCATGTATCAATAGTCTCATGGGCATACTATATAATCAGTTAAGAGAGGAAGACAAGCTAGTGCCTGGATTACAAATGGTTCTGTGAATTATTCAGGCACCAAACAAAAATGGACAGTTGCAACACTGCACCCCCATTCTAGGACACCCATGGAGGACTTTAGTGAAAGGAAATCTTCATAGTGTTCAGAAATTCAGCCAGTGTAAATTGTTTTGCCTGGAAAACAAAATACCCAGATATTAAAATAAATACTAACCAGCAACTACTATGCACCAGTTCAGGGGCTATAGGCAATTGTCTGGCTGGATGATGAAGGATTTGGAAGGTAATATGACTGGGAAAGTGGTGACAAATACATTTGTGGAAGAGGTTTGTGGATAGACATTTCCATATGGAAAGGATGTGAGCTTATTAATGTTCATCAAAGATGACCTTGGCAGAAGAGCACATTAAAATTCAAGTAGATAAAATGACTTATTCTGTAGACAGAAGTCAACATGTACTCTCAGCCACTTCTATCTTTGCCCAATGGGCTTACAAACAAAGTGGTCATGATGGCAGGAATCAAGGTTATGCCTGGGGTCAACAACATGGACTTCCATTCACCTAAGCTGATCTGACTACAGCCACTACTGAATACCTAATATGCCTGCAATATTCACCAAAGCTGTGTCCTGAATAGGGCACCATTCCCCGTAGTAATCAGCTTGTTATCTGGTGTCAGGCTGATTATATTGGAAGGATTCCATTTTGGAAATTATATCTACTAGCATAGATATTATTCCATGTATGGATTTTCCTCCTATCCCAATAATCCATCTGCTAACATCTGTGAGTGTACAAAATACCTTATCCATAATCATGGTATTCCGCACAGGTTTACCTCTGACCAAGGAATGTACTTCATGGCCAAAGAAGTATATCAGTGGCCACATGATAGTGAAATTCACTTGTCTTATCATGTTTCCCATCATCCACAAGCAGGTAGATTTATAGAACAATGGATGACCTTTTGAGGATGCAATTACAGTGTCATCTAGGTGACAACACCATTCAGGACTGGGGAAATGTTCCCCAGAATGGTGTATATATCTGAATCAGCATCCAATATATGGTACTGTTTACCTCATTGCTAAAATTCATAGGTCCAGAAATCAAGGAGTAGAAATGGAAATGATACCACTCATTACTGCCAGTGACCTACTAGTAAAATTTTTCCTTCCTGTTGTGGTGACTTTATGCCATGCTGGCCTAGCAGTCTTAGTTCCAGAGGGTGAAGTCTTCTATCAGAAGGCACAGTAAAGATTTCACTGAACTAGAACTTGTTTTCTCCTTAGCTATTTTTTGTTCTTTGTGCCTGAGTCAACAGTTTAAAAAATGAGTTATAAAAAAAATGAGTTATAGTGTTGGTGGAGATGATAGAACCATACTTCCAAGAGAAAATTACACTACTGCTTCACTAAAAAGGTAAAGAAGAATATGCTTGGAGGGCAGTAGATTCTTTAGGGTATCTACAAGTATGATCATGCCCTTTTATTAAAGTCAGTGGGAAACAACAGTCCAATTCTGGCAAGATGACAGTTGGCCCAGAACATTCAGGACTGAAGGTATGATTCACCCTGCCAGGTAAAGAACCCAGACCTACTGAGGTACTTCCCAAAGGCCAAAGGAATACAAAATCAGTGGAAGAAGATAGTCACGAAGAGTAACTATGACCTTGTAGCCAGTTACAAAAAGAAGATTATAAATGTCATAAGTATATTTTCCTATTTTAATCAGTGTGCTTATGTATATATAAACATTAAGCAGATACCTTTGTTTTCTTTTTTTGTAACATAACATTGTCTTAATGTCAGTACTTAAGTATTGTTGAATCTTCATTGGAATCTTTAGGTTGTGGAATGTCATAATAGTAAGCAACACCCAAAGAGAAAACAAAATGTGCCTTCTGTTCTGGGGAGAAAAATCAGTGCATTCCTGTTTGTATGTAGGATAATTCAATCACATCAGATGTAATTATAAGCTTGCTAGTGTATTTGGGGAATAAATATTTTTAATAAATGTTTTAAGAAGGTGTGTCTGGTGGAGAAATTCACAAGGAGTGAATTGAGATAATTAATCATGATTTGTTGACTTAAATGTATTAAAAATGCCTAGTAAAGTAAAGAACTGTTCTCAGTATGTCTGTGGAGATGGTTGGTACATAGGCCAGTAAATTGAGGGAAAGAGATATGTCTCCATTATGGGAAGCACTAACTGAGGCTGTGAGCATAGGTGAAATAAAAAAAAGAGAGATGATAAAAGGATGTTCTTGCATTTTCAAAGAGCCCTAGTCCACTGGAGTGGGTATGACTTTTTCACATAAGTCTCCAGTTTCTTCAGGCTTACAACACAGACTCACACCAACAACTGTCCAGTGAGCTTCTAGGTCTTTGACCTTAGACTAGGGCTGCATCATTGATTTCTCTCACTTTGAAGCTTCCATCCTCTTGAGCTTTACACCTGCTGGATCCTCCCACTTTCAAGGGCACATATGGTCATTGTGAAATCTGCCTCTGATCCTATTAGTCTACCTAATAAGTTCCCTTTCATAATTATACATGTATTTTCTGTCATTTATGTCCCTCTAGAAACTCCTAACTAATACAGATCCTTCTTTATCTTTCCCAGTTCCATGACCCTAGGTGCCTCTTGGCTTGTGGATACATAACTCTAATTTCTGCTTCTATCTTCACATGGTCATCCTGTCCATGTATGTGTATATGCGTTCGTGTCACTTCTGTTCTTATAAAGTCCCAAGCATTTTAAAAGCTCTACCCCAATTTAGTATGGCTTCATTTTAATTTGATTTCATCTTCAAAACCTTATTTTTAAATAAAGTTAGTCACAGATATGAGAGATAGAACTTCTACATATCTTTTCCCTAGACATAATTCAGCCTGTAACAGAGTGTTGTTATGTTGTGTCATTTTAGATTTATAACACATTTCAAAACAGACTCATATTTGGGATATATTACTTCTAAAAAATCTTATTATTACATAATTATTGTGTTGAAGTAACTTTAAACTAATTGTAATATTTCCTACTGAAGTTAACGATCTGGTAGAAAATGTATGTATATCCCATATTAAAAATGTACAAAATGAACTGTACCATCTTGTACTGTTAGTCAGTGAGGAAACTGGCAAAGCAAACAGCAAACAAATAAAACACTACAATGATGAAAATTGTGAAAGACACACACAGACAGAAAATAAAGAAACTCCCAATGGTCAAAGTTGAAAACATTGGGGCAAATGAAGAATAGTACTAGATAAAAACAACTGGATTAAAATAT
>NW_004624789.1:7799262-7816530 GCF_000247695.1 Heterocephalus glaber | reverse complement strand
CTCTCTCTCTCTCTCTCTCTCTCTCTCTCTATATATATATATATATAACTGAAGTCCTTTGAGATAATCACATTCCTGTTTTTTAACTTGTTTCTCATTTCACTATTTTTTTATTGAATAACACAACAAAAAAATTAGGGAATAATTCTATCACCCTAGAGCAATGACAAACAACTGGCCAATGGTTTGCCTAATGAAGCAGTTGATAACCCTCAGAAAATTTCCTGAAATCAAGGGATTTTGGGATTTTGAATAGTACACCACTGGAAAGAGAGGGCATAAAGCAGTACAATTGCATGTAATCTCATTATATTTTAAAAAATATTTTGAACATATACTTCAATGTTCTTATGTTTTGATATTTTCCAGCACATATGCAGCAGATATTTTCCCACCTTGCCAAATGGAAAAAAGAAAAATCTTTCTATTTTAAAAACAAATATTTTTATACCACTTTTTATATTAGAAAGAGGGTATTGATTAGTATTAAAAGTAAACTGGTACAACAGAAAAGACTCCCTTTTAGATCTCTCTTACTTGCAATGCTTATTATATTACATGGGTACTTGATAGCAATCTGGTAGAGGAATATTTCTTAGTATTTCTTGGTGAGTCTATTAGAAAACAGAACCACCTAGCTTCTTTATTAGGTAAGTCTATAGTGGGAGTTTATTTCTCTGTATGATAGAAAATATAATAATATAGAATTTCTGTTGCTATCCAATTAAAAACATAAGTTTCAAGGAGCATCTAATACTAAGATTATGTAAAGATAAAATATATAACATATAGTAGTCACTAAATAAATTTAAACAAATATTATATTTGTGAAAGGTCAGAAGATGATGGCAACATGAAGAAGACTCCAAAGTTTAATTAATTAATGTAAAAGTGAAGATATTAATCTATGTAGCATTATAAGAACTCAGACAAAGAAATTAACTACAAGACATCTACATTTCAGACCAGGACCAAGAAGCTGGGTTATTTCTACTTTCATTGTTCTTTAAAATTATATAATGAAGGGGCTGGGGATTTAGCTCAGTGGTTTTGTAGCCTGCTGCGCAAGCGCAAGGACCCGAGTTTGATCCTCAGTATCAAAAAAGAAAAAAAAAATATAATGAAATTAATAAAGCTTGCTAGAATATGTAAATCAATTTAAAGCAGAAATAAACTGTTTCTGCAGTTTTTTCTGCTTACTTCCGTTTCTGATTAACAGTACTAACATGTTTAGACACACGTATGCAGAGGTTCATGATCACATTTGCCTTTTCCTTTTTATTTGCCCAATATGTACTCAAGTTCGCTGGTTTGAATGAAAGGTCCCAGGATCTTCTAATGAGATGGATTATCTCATTATTTGCTTGACAAAAAAAAAAAAAAAAAAAGTGCTTTGCGTTCTGTTTCTCATCCAGATAGCTTACCTGTCGGAGTTGCTAAAAACTTTAGTTTACAACTAACAGAAAGTGCTTTGGCACAATCCTTTAAGTCTTACCCAAATGTCTATTACCATTATCACAATAGGCTCCTTGCCACTGGGAATCTATTCTATTACTATTCCTTCCCAGCTGATTTGTTTTGTGTCTCATCAAAACTCAAAACTAGTAACAAAAGTAAGCTTTCCAAGTACATCCTATTCTTTCATCCTTTTTATTCTCTTCTTCCTCTCATTTCCAATTACTCTATAAAGCCTAACAAATAACATGAATTTCTTTCACAGTCAAATTCTTGGCTATTTTATTATAAAAATACTTTTAGCCATATCAAAACCCATACTACCCTGGGATTGATTTTAGATAATCAAAATAGATTATTGGTCTTTCACACCAATACCAGTACTCACACAAATTTTTGGTCAAAGCAGAATTGCTATTCAATATGACACATTTCTGCCTATCAAAAGCTTATTCCTAGTTTGAGGTCCAAAGGAAACTCAAACTCTTTCAATAATCTTTTCCTCAGAAATCCCACCACAGCAACACAAGCACCAACAGAAACAACAAAGACATGTCACTTCTCTTTGGTATACAGTATGCATGATTTATATGGTATGTAATGCTATTCCTATTCATACATTCATTTTTGTTCTCTTATACTTGTATTTTTAAAATCACTAAGTTTTCATATATTATTTACAAAAGTAGTCAAATAATATGATTAACATTTATAAGAATAATTTAATTTTAAGTCTAGCTTTTTTCAACTTTGGATGTTATAAAAATTAATTTGATAACATACATAATTAATTAAATAGAAGGTAAAACAGGGAACAAAACACACTGCCAAACAATAATGTGAATTTATTTAAATTCTACATACAAATTCTACTAACAGATTGTTCTGAAAAAGGCCAGTTTTAAGTTACATTTTACAAAATCAAATAAATCTGTTATTTAGCAGTTAAATGATCAAAATGTATTTGTATTCTGCAATACAGGAAAAATATGCCATACAAATATTCATGCAGTGAACACTTCAGCACAAAATTTACCAAATTTTTATTTCAAGCTTCTATTTTTATGATTCCATTTAACACTTTGTTAAACACAAAGTAATCAAAGAGGATAACACATAGTACTAAACCTTATTTTTCATAAAGAACAATATAATTTCTCAAAACATGCTCTATTCCAATTAGTAAGTAGATATACAAATGATACATATACTACAAAGAAAAGAGTCAAAATTCTAGTTGGAATTAATTTAAATGTATACAAGTAATAAAATATTTAACATATATCCAATGGTTATATATTTCTGGTAATATGCAATTATATAAACATTCTGAAATTAAATATTATTCAAAATCAATGATATTTTATGCATTAATTTATGTTATGTGTTTTTTCTATATTCTGATAAATTTTCTAGTAGTAACATTAATATTGTTGTGTACCTTGAAACAACTGAAATTTCCCAATGTAAAAATTTCTTCAAAAAATAAAAATAAAATTGGCAAGATTTTTTTTTGGTACTGATGATCAAACTCAGGACCTCTAGCCTGCCAAGCAGGTGAAAATTGACAAGCTTTTATCTCTGAAACTAGAATTGATTTTCAGAAAACAAAATAGTGTTGGAGGAATACTTTATACTGAAAAGGCTATACCATGTAATAATTTCCTGGACTGAGGAAAATGTGAAAATATATATATGAATATGTACACACAAATACACACACCATTTAAATTATATTCTCTTCAATTTCAATTTAGAGACAGAAAATTAATCATATTCTTATGATACTAGAAAATCTCTTTGCTTTGCTGCTTATAAAAGTCTAACACATGAATTTTGAGGCCTAACCTGAAACCTGGCCTTTTGTCCCCCTCGGTCTCCTCCTGCTGCTTTCCCCATCATTCTCCACGTACATTCACACATCTCTACTTGGTCTCCAAGTTCCTCTTTCCTGACCTCTACCTTCTCCATTACTAGTCATGTATTCTCTTCATTTCCAAGTGTATGGTCTGCACTGACCTTGCATCTATGCACATACTAACTTAGGCATACCAACCTACCTTGCCTCAGTGTATTTACGTACAATACTTTATGCAGGCAAATGTAAAGCTTCTACATTTTCTTTGCCCTTGCATATCTCTCATTCCTTCTAATTTTTCAGTGACTTTGGGAGGATAATTTTGCCTGTTTATCCTACCACTGAGTGCTCACTTTGCAGAGTACAAAATGTAGTATGAAAAATGAATCAAGTGAAGACAACATTGAATAAAAGACCTTATTAAATATGAAAACATATCTTTGTATACATGCATCAAGTTATCATGGTGCATCAAATAAATATATATACTTATAGTAATAATAATTTTAAAATAATTCTGAAAATGTATCAATAGCTCTCCCTATATTCAAATGTTTATACAGGGTGGTACATATTGAAAGTAACAATTTTGAAATAAAAACACATTACGTAATAGATGTAAAATGAGAACAGCTAGTCAAACTGTGATGATAGCCTACATATAATTATTTAATTAGGTATACTTATACTAAAATAATTGAAAAGAATTTGATTTATTAATAGTATTTCACCTTCATAATAATTTAAAATTATTTTTATGAACAAGTTTGAGTGTCTAGTCACACAGGATATTCCTCTCATGAGAAAATTAAGGAAAGACTGTTAAAACAAGGCAATCCAGGCATGGTGCACTATCCTGAAATCCCTGTACTCTCGGAGACCCAACTAGGAGGATCACAAGTTCAAGCCTAGACTGGGGAATTTAACAAGTTTCTGTTTAAAAATAAAGAAAAAATGAAAAGGGAATAGGAATGTAGCTCAATGATAATACTCTTGGATAAACTCCCATATCACAGAAAAAAACCCCAAAAAACCTTGAGGCGAATCCCGAAATCTCGGCCCCCTTTCCTCCTGTTCTCTGTGTTTTCTTGCCAATCATTCAGGTGTTCCAGAATACTGCTTCTCTTGCCTGTCAGAATCCAGCACTTTTCTCTTCACCTTTGCACTAATGAGAGATCATGAGCCTTTATGGAAATATGTACATGAAAAGATAAATAATGTTTAAGTCTGTAGCAAAATTTATGTGCATTTGAGTATAACTGGGTATCTTATTATATTTAACTATTTCTTCAAAATAAATGTTACTTGAATTTTTGAGTAAGCAACCATATATTTACATAGTCTTAAATTATTATTCAGACATTACTAAAATATGACTCAAATTTTTTAATTAAAAGAAAATGTTTTGATTGAAGTTTATTCCCATAAAATAAGCAAAATTGTGAGTACAAGCTAACTTTATATTAAAATTATATCTCATTAGTTTCAAACATTAACACAAAATCATGCTGAAATTCAGCAATTTTGAACTAACATTGTGAAATATTGAGAATTATAAATAAAAATGTAATTTTTAACCCAGAAAAACATTTCATTTTACTGATTTCACTTTTATCTGGGTATTTTCTATACTAAAATGCTCAACTAAAGCACTGATACTTAAAAATAACATGATATTCAGTTAAAGGTTTTTACAAATATTATGTAGAAGTTTATATTTTTTTAATAGGAGAATCAATTTGTACCACCGGGTATGCAACTAAGAGTTTATTAGATTCTTATTTTTTCCCCATTCCCCTGCTTCCCTTCAACACACCCCCACCCTTCCCTAGTCACAAAGACTTTGTTTCCATTTTTTCCTTTTCTCATTTTTTTTCTTTTCCTTCAGATGTATCATGTAAAGGTACAAATTCCCAATGATGAATGTCATCATATTGTATACCTAAAATGTATCAATAAACTCAATGAAAAAAATAAATTTACATGGAAAAAAAGAGTTTATTAGAATATACTCACATAGGTATGTATTTGTTTTCCAGGTTGTAATTTTTGTTTTACAACCTTTAGGAAATATTTTGATATTTCATTAAAAAATCTATTAAAATTCTGGTTTTCTAGGGTCATTGTGAAGGTCCACAGAGAGCTGGTGCAAAATGTAAGTATATATTTGTCTATTATCAAAACCAAATATTAGTAATTTGTAGGAAAATGGATGCATTATGTTCATAATATTAAGTGAAATAAATCAGACACACAAGGGTAAATATTGCATGGTTCCTCTTATATGAGAAATTAAATTATAAGTAAAGAGCAAAGTAAATGATAGGTAATTGAAAGAAGGAAGATAGATCTTTTTCAAATGAGAAGGGGATCAATGGATGGAGGGATGAGGTCAAGGGGAAAAAAAGGGAAAAAAAAGAAATAGAGATGTGCTATGTGCACATACCAACTCTACACAATGAAATAAGCATTATGTACTGCAAGCATGTACTAATAATAATCTAAAAAGAAAGGAAAAGATATGAAATAATAAAGACAAGGAAAAAGCTTATAACACAATTACGCAAATTTTAAAGAAAATAAGCAAGCAGTCCTAATAATGTCGACAAACTGAAATTGATTTTTCTTTTTCTTTAGCTTATTGTATTTTTGACATTTTTTTGTACTACTAAATATCCTCAAATGCTTTGTACACTGTTTACAAGAGCCTAAAATATGGTTACTTAAATATTATTTTTTGTGTCCCCATTTCTTTTAAAATGGTAACTGAATTAGCAGATATTATAATAAATTTTCACTAAGTGGATAATAATTTTTATAATAGTTAAGTTTTACTTTGAAATAAATTGGAAAAATCAAACTAAATATGTTGCATTTCTTCTTTACTTCTTCCTCCAAGTAATTATTAATTTCTCTCTTTTAAAAACATTTTTTCAAATTTAGTACAAATGAATGGCAAATATAAGCTTTCTGAATATCCTTATAAGAAGTTTTGGAAGTATTGTGATTTTTATGCATCCATAAACTTTTCTCATCTTTTTTTTGTGAGCTGAGTGGAAAATCTTCTTTCACTTTTATATCTAGGAATTTCTCAGTTCCCACTTCTAGATTCCTACATTAACATTTTTATAATCTTATTTGTATTTATTAGTACATGTTTGTTGTACATAATGTTTAATTTCTTGTATGGAGTTGGTACATTAATATATTAGATGATAATTTCCTTTTCCATTCTTTCCCTTCCTTCCCTCCTCCTTCCACCCATCTCCTGATTTCTTTATGTTTTTTGTGCACATTTGCAGTAAGTACACAATGTTGACTTTTTAATAATGCCAATGGAAAAAAGAAGTTCATGATTAATACTTGTTCTCACTCTAGGAATTAATTTAATAGGCAGAAATTTAAGCTCAACCCTGGATAAAATAAATTCACTTCTGTTCACCCTAACCTTGAGTAGCTGATGTCATAGTTACAGTAGCCTATTTCTGTTACTCTCTACCTAGTTTGTGTTGTTGTTTTATCCTCTTTACCGTAGCTACCTTTAAATAACTGCACAGTGGTAAGGAACATATTCAAGCTACTTCTAGGGGGAGAAAGTTTTCAAAATAATGTAATTTTACAACAGCCCAAGCTTGTTATATTCTTAATATTATTATTCTCAGCAGCAATAGTTATTGTTAGTCCTATAATAAAAAATAGTGGAGCTTCCTTTTTGAATTTTCAATTTGTAGAGAGCTGGATAGAGTTTAAACCATGTTTCTGATGATAAAAAGGAAGATAAACTGAAAATCAATGATTTTTCTTAAACCAGCAGAAAATTGAATTTTCACAGCAAACTATTAGCCCTAAACATAGGCAGACAGGTATATCTACACTCAACTGAGACAGTGTCAATGGATCAGGAGCAGTAGGAATGATAAAATGATAGAAATTATTAAATGCTAATTCTTAAACTGGAGTCTTAATGTGCACTAAAATAAAAGAGAGTCCTGCCTGCAGCATTGGTAGGATTCCTGCCTTTTTTATGGTGTTATCTGTAGGAATCATAGCAGATGTATGCAGTGAACAGGTGAAGAAGATTCCATGGTGGCTCTGGCAGCAAGCAGGGATGGGAGATATTTCTGGAAGAGTAATCTTTGTGAGATATTCCCACAGAATATTACCTAGTAAAATGTTATGCACCAAGGAAAGGAATTTAACAGAACCTTATCCAACCTTATGGGAAAGAGACTTTTCCCTCTACAGTAGTGTCTAGTCTTCCTAACTCAACAAAAGTTGGGGGGAGCAAATAAACATTTGTGAAAATGACAGCACCCAGGGATATATGTGCATTGAAAATCTGTGATTTAATCCTAATATTGGGGATAGTTTATTATTCACATTATTATGACACTCCCAGGACTCCAGTACAGTGATAGTGAATTAGAAGGAATATATGGAAACTCAAAAACAACCGAGGATGCAAAACAAGGATAAGAGAAATATTAGACCTCCGACATTTACACTTGCAAGAAACTTTAAACACAGGTCAACTAGTAACCAAAATACCATACAGCCACACATTAAATATGTCAATGAAAATTACAAGGCATGGTACAAAGTAAGAAAATTCAAACTGGAAGAAAAAGCAAGCATCAGAAAGAAACTTAGATATGATAGTTGTTGGAATTATTAGACAAGGTAACTAATAAACTGTAACTAATGGACTGTTATGAATAAAAGTATAAAACACTTTTAAGTATTTTAAGCATAGAATATCCAAAGGAAAGAATGATGATCAAAAGCGTAAGAATGAAGAATGTCTTTGACAGGCTCATGAGAAGATTTGAAAGAAGAAACAAACAAACAAAAAAATCAATGAGTTTGAAGATAGGGCCGTATAAATTTCCCAAACAAAAGGACATACAGAAAATGAATTTTAAATAACTACAGAATTTCTAAAACTATAGGATATATTTCAAAAATAATATCTCTTAAAACTATCAATAATAAAGACAAAATAACTATTTAATCATATCATATATAAACTATAGGAAGCCATGACTAAGAAATCTTTGAAAGAAAGAAGAAAATTGAAAATTATCTAAATTATTTAGAATTATATAACATGTAAAAAATACAGCGGACTTCATATCCAAACAAAATAAGTAAATTAAAATAGAAGGAAATATTTAAATTGTCAAAAATAGTGTGGGAAAATTAGAATTCTATATCTACTAAAAAATAAAGGAAATGTAATGACTTCATACAATCAAAGTACAGAATTCACTGCCAGCAGACTTATCCTGCCAAAAAAAACCTGAAAGAAGTGAGAAAATAATATTGGTAAGAAGGGAGATCTACATAAAGCAGGAAGTGCGTCAAACAATTCAGGGAAGTTAAAACATTATATTTCTTTAGATTTAATTACTCTCAAAGATACCTACTTAATATACTAATGCAGGATTTGTATAAATGAATCATAGATAATATAAGGAAAGAATGAAAGGAGCTGAGAATTCTTTGTTTTATTTGCAGTAAAATTCAGTGGTATAGTGTTTTTTAAAGGTAAACATATTATTTAACAATATATTTTTGAAGAGTATAATTTACATTGCAAAATTATAAAATATAATACTATTTTTAAAATAAGAAAAAAAAAGAGGAGAGAAGAAACAAAGGACAAATGTAACAAATAGAAATCATTTACATATTTATTATATATGAAACTAATTTTATGAATAATCACTTCAAGTGTGAAAGATCTAGATACCTGGAAAAATGCAAATTGCAACTACATAATCTACCATAACAAAAGCTGTAGAAAAAATTATCATTTTAAATGACACAGGAATTGTATTTGAGAAAAATGAAATAACAATTTTTACTCTAAATGTTTTCAGCAAATTATGAATAGGGAAGAACTTCCTTGATTGATAAAGCAAATCAACCAAAAGATAAAATATAAAATGCCTATACCTAAACTATTTAATAAGTAGAAACTGGACTTTTTTTTTCTAGGATCAGAAACAAAGGAAGGTTGTCCCCTATCAATACTCATGTATTGTGCTCAAAAGTCCTAGGTAGTGCAATGAGAACTTTTAAAATTTTTAAAAAAGGAAAGAAAATAATAATTAACTGGAATGGTTGTGCTACACTGCTTTTGTTTGCAAATGATATTATTCATGTAGAAAATGGAAAGGAATTGTCCAAAATTACTGTTAATGAGCTGAAAACTTATCCTGACACAAAAACCTGCATATGTATGTTTATAGTATCTTAATTCATAATTGCCCAAACTTATAAGCAAACAAAATTTCCTTCAATTGTTGAATGAATAAACTGGTACATCTAGTCCATGCAATTTTATTCAGCACTAAAAATAAATGTGCCAATATGCCATGAAAAGAAATGGAGGAAGCGTTAAATTCAAACAACTGAGTGAAAGAAGACAAAATGAAAGTTATTTATATTGTGTGATCTCAAGTAAAAGACATTTGGAGAAGGTAAAACTGTGGTGGAAGTAAAATGATCAGTGATTGCCAGAGATTAGTGGCAGAGAAGGGATGAATAGGGAGACCAAGGAGGACTTTTGAGGCAGGGAACTTAACCTGCGTGATACTAAAACGATGGACATTGTCATTATAGATTTGTCCAATCCAGAGAATGTACAATGTCAAGAGTAAACCCTAATGGAAACTATGGACTAAAGTCATACAAATTAAGGAAATACCAAGAAAAGGTCACAGCCAAAGGAAGTCTAAGGAGACATGACTATAAAATGTCATATGGTACCCTGGTTGGAAACCAAAAAAGGACTTTGAGTAAAAGCAACAAAATCTGAATGAAGCCTGTCCTTTATATACAGCTTCAATAACTATAGTGGACTTGTCGTACTAGTGTAAAAATTTAATAATGGGGGACACTGGATACTGCTCTGTGAAAAATCTCTGCATTATCTTCACAGTTTTTCTGTAAATATAAAACTTAGAAAATTTTAACAATTATTTAAATAAAAAATTGAAAGTTATTTATTGTAAAAATAAAGTAATTGCCACATATTCTTTAATGCAAGAAGTTTTTATGAGAATAATAATTAATTCTGGTTTTCAGTTTCCATACAAAAGCTTGTGAATTTTTCTTGTCTTGAATACAAATATATTCCCATGCATACACATACATATATGATATTTACAATATAAATACTGATATATTTTATTTAAAATTTAAGAGGAAGATAACAAGCCATGTTTTCAGTAAATGAAAGTTTTTATATTTGAATCAATCAATAGATTTTACAAAGCTACCAATCCTTTCTCACCACCAAAACTACAAACCTGAGAGCAACTGTATTCGTATATTCTATTTCATGCATGGTATGAGTATATATTAAAAAAAAAAAAAACATTTTGCTTTCAAAGTTCTTTAACTATTCCATTCAGCCTCAGGCTATTTCCTGGCCCTACTCGTATTCTAGGTCACTAAATGCTACAATATCCCAAGCCTTTATCTCTCCTCTCTTCTGTTTTCTATTTACATATTTCCCCTACATTATTGATTGCAAACTTACATTGGTTAACACTACCCACTTTTAATAACTTATGACCGCTTTTACAAGTTTAGTTTTATGATCATAAAAGTACTTTGTGATGCTGACAGAATTATATATATGATATGAGAAACATGATGGAAAAGAGAACACTTAATTTTTTATCCTAATTTGTTTCCACTTCATCTCCCCTCTAATCTATACCAAAACTTCTCATCTAACTGTTGAGTTGCTACCCTCAATTAATCTAATTCTACTTTCACCTTACAATCAGGCTATTCTCTGTAATACAGAGTAGTATTTCAAAAAGTCATGTTTCTCCCTTCATTAAACATTTTATATTGTTATGTATTTGGAATAAAATTCAATTTTTTATGTTCTTAGAAAATTCAAAGCTTATTTCTACCCCCAAACCTCTGTACTTGTTATTTTCTCTACAAGCAACAATCTTTCCTACGGCTGTGTATGATTTACTCTGACCCAGTTGATTCAGATTTATGCTAAAATCAACAACTGAGACAGATTTTTTTTCATTAAGTTTATTGGTACATTTTAGGTATACAATATGATGACATTCATCATTGGGATTTTTACCTTTACATGGTATATCTTGATTCTTATTTTTTCCCCATTCCCCTGTCCTCCCTTCAACTCCTCCACCCAAACACCTAGTCAGTGTGGCCTAGACAAACTGGCTCATAACTTTGATTATCATATAGACTGTGGTAGATTTATTTTTTAATGAAATGTTCACTATTTTAATGGAATTATACTGCCACATACTTTGTCATGGGGATCTTAAGTGTTTCTGATTTTGTGAGAACATATTTAAATACAAGTAGTTTATTGAAAAGATAGTATCTGAAAACATCAAGTAGAATGTGAAGAACTAAAACAGCCATTAGAAACAAAGTCAATTAATTATATTATGACATATATTTCTGTGGTAAATTAAAGCTCAATTAAATTTAATTGTTTGGCAGCAATCATACTATGAAAATAAGAGATTTTTAAACTGAGGAAGAGAAAGACCTAGGGTTTTTATAAACCAGCTAATATCTGTAATTAAGTAAGGGTTTGAAATTGATAAATATGTTCTATTTTGCAAATGGGAAAGAGACCAAGAGATGAAGAGCTGGAAGAAAGAGAAGGGAATTGGAAAACAAAAACAATGATGTGTTATATACATGAACCAACTGCCCATGATAAATGTAACCACTAATTATGGCAAACATGTACTAATAAAAATTTTTTAAAATCAAAAAATGTTCTACTTTATGCATAATAAAAAATATAGGCCAGTGACCAAAATCTTCTCTGGAGACTCCAATCACAAGGGTAGTCAGTCACTGAAGAATCTTAAAGTGAAATAGACAGACATGAAAGCAATTGATGTAAACCACCTATTATAATTTTTTGATCTGCAGGTGGTCTATATTAAGTCCCCCCTTTCCTGTCATTGGTGGACAGGTCATAACTAGTATCAAGAACAAATTGCTACTGATATTAGGGCAGTAATTAATATTTATTAGCTCAGAGAGAAAGAGAGAGAAGAGAGGAGAGAATTTTTCAGACTCCTGTTTCTTTCCTGATCCCAATATACAGATAAAATTATGTATCTTTATGAAAATATATCTTTGCAATATGTACTAACTTTTGTCTTCTTGAATGTAAAGAAAAAACTAGACAGTACTCATAGTGTTAGGTTTAATAAAACTTTCATGTATCTCCTGGTACTCCTCAGTTATCCCATATCGAAGGTCTTTCCTCTAGCCAAGCCTGAATTTTCAAAGATGAAACACTCAAATCCAATTCTCATCCTCGAGTGACCTTTTAGATAGTAATAGTATACATTCTAAATTCAAAACTCTTGAGACCATTGGATATAGCATTATATTCAATGTGCATTTACTCAGTAGTTAAATGTCAGTCCTTTTGAGAAAGAATTCGAATAATTCCTGTTGTTTATATTGGTACTACTATTGATGCTTCCTTCTTCAGGGTAATACAAGCATCCATTCACAAAATACTGGATGTCTGAGAATTGGTGTCATAGTATACTTTCTCATTGCTGGAACAAAATAAACAGCCACCACAGGTTAAAGGAGGGAAGTTCTCTTTTAACTCACAGTTTGTAGAGGTTTCAGTCTTTAGTTAGCTGGTTCCAAAGCAGGGTGGCATGGCAGAAGGACAAGAGACATGGCAGAGGAGAAACAGTCCATGGCAGGGAAGGCAGGAGGCAGGAAGGCTGACTTCTTTCTTTCCCTTTACATTCCACCCAAGCTACAATCCTATCGTTGGTGCCACCCACATGCAGGGTGGGGCTTCTATTATTCAAAACTATGCTAAATTAATCAGTAGGATGATCAATTTATCATATCCATGGTCTAGTACCATACAACCATGATTCAACCACCTCCCAAATACCCCATGTTTGAGTGCATAAGGCTTTGGGGAAGCATCTACATGGATTTGGATTTGATTTAGAATAAGATGAAAAATTGTGGTTTTCCACTGTGATTTCAGAAAGCATATTTTTTGGTCTCTATCATTTTTTTTCTTGTTGCTGTTGTTGTAGATTCTACATTGTTTCCTTTTTTATGTGGCTTCAAGGAATTCTATGTTTGATTAGCTGTCATTGATGATTGTTGGTTGTATTTGTAGCCTTGTCATTATGGTAATTAAGACTATTTTCTCTGTGATGTTTGTTGTTACCAATTCTCTCTACTGTTTTGGAATCCTATGACTTCTATAGCAGCATATCCTGCCATCAATCCTTAGCCTACAAAGAAAATCTACCACTGTTTTCCAACCATGTATGAGCCTCCATCATTTGTGTTTTTAAATATTTGGGTATGGAATGTTTGTCAGACTCTGTCAGTAATGTTGTCAATTATTACTTTGGTTTTTAATAATCCATGCTATCATATAGACAAGAAGTATTCTGCATACTTCTTTAGAATTCTGCCATGGCATTTTTTGGCATCTCTACTGAATTTATCATAACATACTATTTTTATAGCTTCAGTGACCTATTTCAACAAGATGTTAGAACCAGTTCCCAGGACTGTTTTTACTTTTTTTTTTTTTTTTTTTGGCAATTCAGCAAACAGAATTTTGTTCCAAATCTATCCTGAGGAAAGTTTTTCATGTACATGTACAAATTCCAAATAATGAATGTGACTATAATATATACTAAAATGTACCAAATGTAATGGATTTAAACAATTTCATTTTAAAAAATTGTGAATCTTTTACAAGTTGTCTCTTACAGAAAACTTATTAATCAATTTTGACATTTTTATGTAATTTGTGAGTTCTCTTTGTGCTTTTTGAGGTTTAGATTTATTACTGTCATATTTTAAAATGAAACATGACTATATTATATTTACTCATAAAATAATTAGTTGTTCATAAATAACTTGAACTAAAATGTTTGAATATTGAGTGTAAATGTTTTGTATATGAAAATGTAAATATACATTTTATTTAGAATATATTAAGTAAATATATCTCTATTTAAATGTTTATTCAATATATATAAACATATTTATGATATATTAATTATACATACTTTTCTACATATATTTACGTCATATATTTTATATTTTATATATAACATTTTAATTTTATACAGTTTTATAATTTTATTTTATCTGGTATGTTCTCAACTACCTTAGTCTAAGTCATCCCCTAATGTTCAAATTTACATTACCAAGATTTATTCATAATTTATATGGAAACACTTATTTTTTCCTTGCATTAATGGTAAAATCATAGATTTGTTACTTATCCTTTTTTTATCAGATGAATTATGCATGATGTGCTTATATGTCCTTGATTCATTATTAAATTTCATTTATTTATTTTTGGTTGCAGTGTCTCTAAAAAATTGTTTTTGCAGAAAGTCTTTATTTGATATATTTTGAAAACCACTTTCGGTTAGTTCCTATTGATTTCTTCAGTGTAAATGGAGAATGAGAAAGCAAGAAAGAGAAAAACTGATAACTTCTTTTTGATTAAGAACTATTAGGACATGTTCTTTCTCTTTAGTATTCTAAATTTCAATATAATGTGTTTAATTATTTTTTTAATTTTATTTTATTTCAAATTTTGCAGTAATAGTTCATATTTTGTAATGATTGTGCTTAATTGTCAACTTGTCAGGATTGTGAGAACTTTCTAAGGAGACTGAATCATAGGGCTGCTTTACTCATCAGTGAATTAGCCTGCTGATGTTCATAGATTAATGTACTCTTAGTAGGTGTGGAATCATGGGAGGTGGGTCTTGGGGTTTGCCTTGGAAGAGTAAATCCCACACTGGCCCTCTTTTCCTGTTCTACTTCCTGACTGCCATGAGGGGAATACTTTGGAGTCACCACATCCTTCTGTCATGATGTTTCTTCAACAGAGTTAGCAGATTATGGACTGAAATTTCTGAAACCTTGAGTGAAAAATAAACCTCTCTTCCTTTAGGTTGAGGATGTGAAGTAGTTTGTCCCCCTGACAGGAAAGTTCATTGAAAGAAAATAAAGTGCAGCAATGAGCTCATGCTCTCAGAATTCACTGCTCCTACAATATAACCAACCATCCAAAAGCAGATAGATGGATATGGCCTTTGGTGGAGTCCAGTTACTGTGAGAACTAGGGGGTAACACTTTGCAGGGCCAAGTCAAGGTTGTAGAGAAATCTAAAAATTCTCTGAAGTGTGCGATATATGGTGCTGTTTCACTGCACGGCTTCCTGTTCGCCATAAAGTGAGCATTCTTGTTCCACCATGCCTAGATGTTCCTTAGAGCCACCCAACCAATTACTAAACATCTGAAACTGTGAGCCAAATCAAACCTCTCCTTTAACTTACAGATGTCAGATATTTTGTTCCACCAATGGGAAAGCTAACCAATATATCTTACATTCAAATATCTTTGGAAATGTTTACTTACCCATCTGTTTTAGTTCTTTCTTTATCTTTATCTCACTGTGTAATACAAGCTGGCCTCAAATTTGCAGTGATCCTGCTCCCTCAGCGCCCTTGGTGGTGGGATTACAGGCATGTTCTATCAGGCCCAGATTGACAAACTTTCATGTATATTAGCTACAATTATTGTAAATAACTAACATTTTGAATCTTTTAATTTTTTTAATTACATCCTTTCCATTTAGTTTAATTTAACTTCTTTATATTTCATGTTGCAAACATAATATTGCATCTCTTTGAGAGGAAACACAGGTGTAAGTTTTGTCCTTCTTGGGAACTTCTCTAATAAGAAAACAGAGTTGAACTCTAGGTTAATGTGTTTCTAATGAGTTACCCATTGAGTCTGCCTTTTGCTTTGAAAGCACCATTAATTTCTACAGTAAGCATTATTTTTCATAGGAACGGGTGGAGAGGCTCATGCATGTGCTGAAGGAAAGGAAAGTTAGGAAAAGATTTTTAATATGTGGGGAACTTAGTGAAGTACTACTTTAAAGCATCTCCAATTATTGATTGAACTTTTTCCACACAGTTTTCATTTTCCATGTCTTCTATCATAGTTGCTTCAATTATTTTACTATTGTTTTTCAAATTCATGTACTTCAATTTCACTTCATCTCATTGATTGAGTAGCATGTTCTAATTTTTTCATCTTACTGGAAACCAAATAATGTAAACACTGAACTGTATATTTTATTTTTATTTTCAAGCTGAAAACAATTAAATATATATGATAAAATCCTCTAATCATATTTAAAATATTTAATTACAAAATAAGCCCTGTAACTTTACATGAAATGATTTAATACATAGAATTATTCTTAATTGATAGAAAATTCTGAAAGCCTTAGTTGTAAGATAATGGAAAAACTTGCATATTCCAATTAAACTATAAACAGAGAAAAAAAATTTAAAACTCAAATCTTGAATATTCTTTTTACTCAACTCACAAATATTTAAAGTTAGTTAAAAATCTTTCCAAGCTATTATATAATCATCACAATCAATTTTAAATAAAATGTAAAATAGTAATGTATTTAGAAAAGTAATGGATGTATTTAAAACAGTGATATGCTTTTAATGATATTATTACAGGTAAGTTGCCATTTTCATATTGTAACTTTATAAAAGCAGAACATGTCAGTTCCACACGAATTTTGTCAGTTAGCCACAGCAAAATATGACTTGATACACAACAGATGGTACTGTGATGGCTTGTTTAATTATTTCCATTGCATAAAAATTTTAATGTAAAATAATCACAAAAAAGAATACAAGTCAAATAAAACCATTGCAGAAAGAAAACTGCTGCTATTTAGTGAGTCAATTCACCAAGAGATGTGTAGAATTGTGAATATGTTAATCATTTTATGATAATAAAACAAGTGATAAAAAAATAAAATCTATTTTAGGACAGATGTCACCTTTCAAATTTTGAAACATATAATTTAA
>NW_004624789.1:7763349-7799162 GCF_000247695.1 Heterocephalus glaber | reverse complement strand
CTAATTTATCTCAGTAATATAAACGTTTAAATGAAATATATTCCAGTGAAAAGGATTGCAGGAATCCAACGTTATGTGAATTTTTGTTTTGTAATTTATTGAATAAATTTCTCCAAGATATTGTGAAAGCAAAATTAAAATTCTGCTCACTTTTTGAAACATTTGAAATGTTATCCAATATCTTTTTAACACTAATGTTGAAACGATTATATTTACTCAATATTTTCTGTCCTCTTGCTGTATTCAAAAGGTGTGGTCTACCAGGGAGTAAAAAGAGGTCACAAAGTTCTGGTTTCTCACGTGAACTTTAAAGAAATTAAATGCTCATAATTAAAGGCCAGGAAATTGCGAATCTGAATGAGGAGCCTAATAGATTAACCTAAGTGTGATAATCAAATTACTAAATGCTTTTCATGTGCTACCTTCATTTAATCTTCACTACTTCAGTTAGAAATAGATTTTATTTCCTTTTACAGAAAGATCACCAAGACTCAGCTGTATTGAATAATTCATTTTATGCAAATGACAAAAAAGTGTGAGAATCAGAATTCATCATTAATGATCCAGTGAACAAGTTTTTACAAGGCAATGTCTCAGAGAAACTACAATGACTCTTCTGAGGGTAGAGAAATATTCAAATAAAAAATACTTGTCTTGGAGAGTTTTTAACTTTTTTCATAAAAATGAGTGCAATTGTTTTATTACTACATGTTTGCAGTGCATAATGATTACATTCATTCTGGAGAGTTGGTACATTTACATAACAAATCTTAATTCCTGTATATGTTTTTTATGAAATTGCTGCTTTTTTGAATCTATCATTTCACATTGACACAAATGAAATGACAGATCTTTTTTGTTGACACTTGAGAAACTACTAATTAAAAAAATAGACAAAGTATTTCTTATCTTTCTTCATCTTTTCTCCACAGGAAAATAGGCAAAATTTAAATAGTACAGAAAAATAGTTTTAAAATAAAAATAATTCCAATATCTTCCAAAGCCAAGTGTTAACACATAGTTAACATGTAGTTATCCATCATGCTAAGGGAATGTGTCTTGAGCATCTGTGTTCAAACCCACGATTGCTCAAATTAAGAGTGTAGTAGTCCTGACATCAGTCCTCTGGGATTCTAATAAGATCCATTAGAGGTCTGTAAAGTCTCTTAATAGCGAGATCAGTACATTATTGTCTGAAGCATTTTTTTTTTTGATTGAGTGACAGCGATAAAAAGGCAAATCAGAATGTTGTCTTTTATAATTAAGTTATTTTTGTCAGGAAATTAGTCACAGATGTCACTAAAGAAAAAATTTGGAGTACCAAGACTATGGATCTAGAATTTTCATCTTTTCAGAAAGGACTAAAAGAAAAGGTGCAAAATAATCAGAATGAAGCATTCTAAAGTGTATCACCGGTTTAGTTCAATTTAATGGGTAATCAGTACATTTTATTCTTTTTTTCTTTTGTAATATTGATGATCAATATAAAAATAATCTCAACAATTAAACTGGGATTATTATAATGTTAACAAACCTTTCAATTTGCCTATATCTAATTAAAGGTAAAGTGAACCAAGAACGCAATAGTGACGCCCATCTAGAATCTAATGCACTGATAGCTATTTCTATAAGGCATAGTAAAAAGAAAGGCAGAGTATAAGGTTTAAGAGATTTGCTAACTTTGGGTTATGAATAGGAAAGACTCAGTGTAGCTATGTTTCAACATCTCAAAAAATTACTGAAAGGATTAAAGTAGCATAAAATCTCTGCTTTGCAATCTATGGCACATGGCATGTAGTCAGTAAATTATAACTATTATATTTTAACATCCTAGTTAAAAATCCAAGTGTAAACATAATTCTGTGAGAAATATCCTATGAAAGGGTTATAGCACTAAAACATACAAGAAATTTCAAATTTTTACTAGGTAAAATATTTTTTAAAATGTGCTTATATAAACTGCATCAATTTACAGTTCTGTTTTTAGGATATGGCAGTTTCTGATGCTCTAAATCCTTCCTAATCCTTAAAATCATCTGCAGTATTAATTATATTATTCTAACTAAAAGAAATATTTCTATTAAAAGATATGTGGAAATATTGTTTTTATTTCAATTAACTTTCCCTCTTTATTAATAAGGTTGAACATTATTTTTGTATCCATTGATTGAGATATACATGATTATAAATCAGGTGACACACTTTTTCCTGGGACTTCTATTCTGTTCCATTGCTCTTTGCATCTTTATCTAAAGATGATAATTACTGAGGTTATAGTAAAGAAAAGGACTTGCGATGAAAAAGTGCCTACCCTTACCTTTCTTTCTCTTTCTTTCTTTCTTTCTTTCTTTCTTTCTTTCTTTCTTTCTTTCTTTCTTTCTTTCTTTCTTCCTTCCTTCCTTCCTTCTTTCTTCTCTTTCTTTCCTTTCTTTCTTTCTTTCCTTCCTTCCTTTCATTTTTTTCTTTTTCTTTTCCTTCCTTCCTTTCTTTCTTTTTCTTTTCTTTTTTTAAACATTTTTCAACAACACCTTTTCTTAGAGTTAACTTGTTAATAACTTTTCCACAAAAAAGTACATAAAATGAAAACAACCTGAGATCGTCAATGAAATTGCAAAGAAATAATGGTTAAGTTTCAGAATATTATCATCTTTACAGTGAAAAACTTTGAAATAATAATGTGTTATAGCTGAATCACTCATTTAGTTTCTGCTAATATTATTTCAATCCTTTTCACATAGAGATTTTTATACAGCTTTTTATTATTTATTTTTAGGTATTTGATTTATTATATTATATTAAATCCTGTATTAACTGAGATTTTTCTACAAGTTTGATTTCCCTCTATCTATATCATATTTTTCTACGTATACAGACTAAACTTACATATGAATTTTTTATAATTGTATGAGAATCTTTTACATTTTCTTAAATATACAATAATACAATTTTCAAATTTTATTTTTATACTTGAGTTCTATTTATTATTAATACCTCAATGACTCTATATGACAATATTAAAGTGTTAATAGTGGGACTGTTTTTGTTTTTCCTTAAAATTAATTTAAAAATCTAATTATAATATATGGTGTTTTCAATATTGTTTTACAGTTATTCTTTTTCAAGTTGAGTTTTCTTCTGATTTTATGGTAAAATATTTATTTTTAAATCCATCTTTAATTTTATCTATTTTACATATTTGCTAATTTTTCTGCATCTATTTTAATATTCTTTTTCCATTTTAAATATGCTAATGTGGCAACAAATTTATCAATAAACTTATTTCCAAGAATAAAATCAATTTATGATTATATATTTTTTCCATCATTGATTGTACCTGGCTGATTTGGCCTATTAATATTTTATATGTATAAATTTAAAATTTATATTTGAAATTAAGTATATACTGATATGGAAAACCAAATAGAGCACACATTTATCTCATATTCTCTTAAATACTACTTTGCTAAGAGTGGAATTATTTAGCTTTTGAGATTTAGCAAATCTGCTACAGTCTTGGAATTATAAATTTATTTCTGGAAAGTATTTAATTAATATAATTATTTAATAAAATTTTATATGATTGTTTTAAATTCATTAAACACATATAGTTTTTCATGTATTAACCTTTGTAACCTAAAATAGAGCTATTGAAATGTTCCTACTTTCATCATATTGACCCATATATTCACTCCACTTTTATGACTTACATTCCAATTTCACATAACTGCAACTATTCTCCTAAAAATGTTTTTGTAGAATAATCGTGTTCATATTATTTATTTAATAATTTAGCATTTTCATAATCATATGAATTGATACACATTATAAATAAATGCCAATATATTTTTATTTACTTTTCTATTTTTGTATAGTTATATATAGTTTGTATAGTTATATATATGTATAGTTATATATAGTTTGTATATATCTATATAGTTTTAATTCACCTATATTTGTAATCCATGTTAATATTGAGACTAGTTTTCTCTATGTGATAGCTAAGATTATGTCAACTTGAGTACAAACTGTCCAACTAAGTTGGATTAGCATAGTTCTGAGTGTGCCTCAGAGGATCTACTGAAGACAGAAGATTTACCTTAGCTTTTCACCTGAATAGCATAAAGGGTAAATGAAGAAAGAAGGAGAGATCTCTTGTTTCTTGGGAAGAGCTCCAGTTTTCACCTTCACCTTGAACGTCATCTTCAGACTTCCATCGCAGAACATTTGGCCACCTGAAAGGGAATCATACAGGACATTACAGTGAGCTCCAGGCCTTTGACTGAATTCTTCAGGTCTCTAACACCAGGCAGACAGACCCTTTGCATTCTTCCACATCTGTGGGCATCCATTGCAAGTCAATCTTGTAAATTCTTTTTTTTTTTTTTGGTCCAGGGGATTGAACTCAGGACCTTGAGCTTGCAAGGCAGGTGGCAAAAGTAAATTCTTATATATTACATATTTTTGCATTAAATTGGTTTCACTATTAAGCATTGAGTGACACACTCTCATTAAAGTCACTTTCATTATCTTTATATACTCTAATGTCATATATATCATGTACTACATAACACCTACCTCAAGATTCATCCTTCTTAAGCAACTTAATTTGTTCATTATAAGTGCATATATAATTAATGTATTTATACATATGTATATGATTAAATGACATATAAACATTGTATAAATGAATAACTATCTTCTATTCTTGATAACAAAATTTGTAGCTGGGACTTTATTGGGATTACATTAATCTGGTAGAGTAATTTGGCGTAAATTGTATTTTGCCATTTCAAAGTAACTTTATTTTTTTAACCATCATTCAACTATAGTTTTTCATTATTTGTTACACATGACAAATACATATCACAGTTTCTTTATTTACTTAGCTGTCACCAACATTTAGGCTGTTCCACTTTTTGACTGTTTTAATAATACTGCAATTAGTATTAGTTTAGAAAAACAGATGAGTAAACAATTAAATATGAAGAAAATTAGAAAAATGTGGTGTTTCTTAAGCTTAGTGATAAAATTAAAGATGGGTGAAAAATTGACCAAAGAATAATGGTAACTTAAAGCTTCCAACAATTTTTGTACAAATAAATTATTAGTTGTCCAATATCCCCAAACTACTCCAGTTCAAGTATTCCCCAAAGATCCACTTCTTGTGTTGGATTATTATCCATTACCCTTCCTTTCATTCTAGAATTATTATTTTGATTAGTTTTAGAATTTTGGAATTTACCTCTTTCTTCTTTTGTGATTTCAGGGATCAAACTCATGACCCACCACATACCAGGGAAGCACCCTATCACTAAGTTAAACCTTCACCCCAGCATCTATGTTCTTAAAGTTTAGGAATACAAGTGAAGAATCTTTGTCTGCCTGAGACTCCCGTGCTCAGTTTTGCCACACTTCATAGCACAGTCTTAATTTTAAATTTGCGTAACTGTTAGGTTATTTTTAAAGTTTTATTCAAAACACTGCCAGGTTATCTTTTCAGTTCCTTCTTTTGTCTTATAATTTCTTTTTTAACAGCTCATGCTTTATAGAGATGCTTTAATAGCTATGTTTCTAGATGTCTAACTATATTTGGCCATAATTTTTATATTTTCTGTGGAAGGATTTTTGTGTTGTAAATTATGTACTCACTATTATCTTTTCTTATTTTCTTCTATTTTCATACAGTAACTTGGCTTATAGCCAATCTTTTTCTTTTGTCTTTTTCACTTTATTTGGGAGTGTACTTCTGTCCTAGACTAATAACTTGCTAAATTTTGTTCAAAGAAAATAAAAGCGCAATATTATGGTATAGGAGTAATTTTTCCTGGCTCATAGGACAAATCATTATAACACAGAACTGTGTTTACATTTGTATGATCATTTAAATATCCTTATGACTAGATGCATTTCTGTATGAATTATAACATGCATGTCTCTCTGCTTGCCAAAAGTAAGTGGCTACAGATAAGTTTGTGGTTTAAGTTATTTCATCCTGAACCAAAATTCAACCATTTCCTGTCTTTATACCTATGATTGGTATCAAATTAATGTATTTCATTCAATCTTATTGTCACTGCTATAGTTTGTTAATAAATGCCTTTTGGAAAATATACAATATCAAAGCTATTGGACTTGCACTGATCCAAGCCCAGATCTTGTATCTATGCTAAAGCCCGTATCTTGGGATTCTCTCCTTGAGCTTTTTCTAGCATCTTCAGCTTCAGGCATTCACTAACAGTATCTTCTTAAAAATTATTTTATATTCATACTAAAAGCAGACATTTATTCATGTCCTGGACCCTTCTAAAAGAGGTCTCATATTCCTGGTTTTATTCTTTTAAATGGTTTCATTCTTCTTATACGATAGTAAAAAGGACAAGACAGACACATCGTTACCTCCCAATTTTAGCTCAGAAATTTTAAGTGCAATTTTAATAGTAACTTTAAAATGTAGTGACTAATCTTTCATCTTTCAGATAATATTTCTCTTAGAAAAATATACTCATAACACATCCAAATACAAAAGAAACATATCAAATATTTTATCTCAGAAACCATGATTTAAAGGAGAATTTAGTGGATATACTTAAGTAGTCATGAAAGCTAAAATGAATTTTCAAATAAGTCCAAAACTGATCAGTCTCCATAAACCAATAATCAATTGCATTTTTCTGGACACAGTCCAGGTGAATTTATATGGGCACAAATAATTCGCATTATTGTCAGTTTACTACAATCACTGTCTTTTGAAACTTCTAAGATAATGAAAGTTGCAGGGAAAGCAGAGCAGTTGTAAATGTAACAATCAATAATCTGGTTTTTCCTCTATTTTGGTTTCTTCTATTTTTCCTAAAACAGTTAGGATTTTGCTATTCATAGTACATGAATGTGTTATGTTGAATATTTTTCTCCTATTGGAATAACTTCCTTTAATAGTATCTTAACATATATCTGTTCTGTTTGTTCTTGGTTTTCTGAAATTGTTATTTTCAGTTACTTAAGATAAGCATATTTTCTAGGTAGAGAATTAGAAACCAGCAAATCCTTTTCCAATACTATTAAAACTAAAGATTATTTTTATCTAATAACTTTTAAATTTTTCTATTTTTCTTTATCAGCAGTTTGACTGGATGGAGCAGTATGCAGTTTTTTTTATATTTGTCTTCTTTGGGATTCAAAGAATTTTTAACAGTATGGTTTGATATATTTTATTAGTATTTTAAAATCCTGACCCTGTATTTTTATCAATATAATTTTGTGATATTGTTTCTCTTTTCTTCATATGCTTTTAAGCTTCAATTATGCATGCAGGAGAACTTTCTCCCATACCCAATATATCATATTAAATGTTAGAGAGAAGATAGACCCACCTGTGTTTCTTGACTTCATCTCTCATATTGTTCTTTCCCTGACAAAATATGTCTTCATTTACTTTGTTTTATTCTCACATAATTTATTTTTAAGTAAGTTTTCCACTTTAGAGATGATTTATATTGGTTTTGGTTCTCTGCAATATATAATAATTCATTGCATATAAATATAAGCCTAGCTTTAGAAATGTCTGCAAGTAATGCTTTATAAAAATCTATAATGTTAGTTTTATTTTTTATTTTTCATTAGATTGGAAAATATTAGAAAATATCTTATATGCAGGAAAATGTTATTTTAAGCTCACTGAAAATATCATATATTTCTTATAAATATCAGTTTTGAAGATTCAAATGGATTCAAATAATCCTATTTTGAGTTATGAAATTAATGATACATATTAATTAACTGAGCTGTAAGTTGACAATGATCATTTAAAATGGCTCCAGTGTCCAAAAACATCATATAAAATAACGGATTATGATTTCTTAAAGCTAGCCTTTTAAAAAAGTCTTATAGTTTCTGTTCTACATCTGAACTATGGGGATGAGGTAATGTTACAAATAGTTTTTTAGTCATCTGGATATGAACTCTTCAGTCATCTGAGTGATACTGTCTTGCAACATTCAACTCTGTTTAGCTATTTAATTATTAAATTTAAGGATATCTTAAAATAAAAATTCAAAATACATAATTACCTATTTTTACAACTTTGACCTATATAAAAATTTATTTATCCGTTATTTATCTTAACATTTTGTTGAAGATGTAAATTTTCAAACATCACACTTATCTAATCATATGAGACTGTCATACACATGAATGATAAAATCTTTTAAAACTAAATGCAAAACCCTTCTTCCAAAGTGACTAAATCAAATATACTTAGATTATAAAGCATATAAAACTTTATAATCTACTTTGTAGAAGAAACTAATTCTTGATTTATCAAAGTAGCTACTGCAAACCAACTGAGATGAACCTCAAGAAACAAAAGAAGATAATAATTTTTTTAAAAAGGAAGTGATTCAAAGGAATACAAATTTCATTATATTTAAAGTAAACTGTAAAATAAACCATAATATTAACTTCCTCTGCAAGGTATTGTTCTGTGGGAACATTGATACCCTTCTTAGCTCATATGAACTTTGACACCCTGCTCTTGGGTTATTTCCTTCTGCTTGCTGTGTCTCTGACTCCATCACTCTGAGGGTACCTCTCACCCTGGTCAGCCTTGGGCACGTTTGATGGCCTTTCTCTTACCCCTATCTCTTTGTGGAAGAATTACTTATATGACCTTCCTATTTTCAACTAGGCCATCCTGTTCTGCAGAAGACTTACTCGAATTAATCTCTGAGCTCATGTGTCTTCGGTCTTCCAAGGTTCTGATATAGAAATCTGGGGCATCATGCTCTTTTTCCCATTCTGTTTTCATGAATGGCCTCAGCCTCACCTAATGTTTTTAGGATTATGTGAATCTCAATTGAAGAACAGCCATGTATTAATAATTTCCTGATTTTGATCCTTTTATTGTGATTGTGTACAATATTCTAACTTATTTGAAGTACTGAAATATTGGAAGATGATGAAAATCATCTTTGCAGTGTGATCTCAAGTATTTCAAGAGGAAATCAGTGAAAAATTCACTATACTAGGCTATCATGAATAACAGACTCTTCACATGATTAAAATGTTATGATCATTTGCAGGAACAAAAAGAAATAATTTCTCTAATTGTCAGAAATTTTTTACCTGTCGTCTATTCTGTGTAACTCCAGATGAGTAAATGATCTGAGTAAATGAAATGATTCAGACCAATAAAAGTCTTGAGGGGAAAAAAATAACTCAGACTTCAGAAACAACCCATTTTATTAATCTATTCCCATGTAACCAACAAAATTTCTGCTTCATTTTTCTTTCCTTTTTCCTTGGTTTCTCAGCAGCTAACATTTAAGTGGAAAAATTTGAATTTGCAGCATACAATCCCCTGTGAACTGAAACAAATTAAGTCTATGACATTTTGGGGTAATTTTATAATGCACCTAGGGATAAACATGCTATCAAACTATAGTTTATGTCTACATAAATCAGCCATCTCTAAAATTTTAACCTTTCTGTTCCTTATTGTTTAGTAGCTCCTTAGTATCATTAAACAAATAAACAGTGGAAAAATTTCAGTTTTCTAAATTTTTAGTAGGAGAGACGCTCTCCTTTAGTTACCTCCTACACTCTAAAAGTAAAAATTGAATTTTCTGGAAGTTTTAACTCACTTTTACTCCTTGTAAATGTGGCTTCTTGATGGTTGTAACACAATAATTCTTTGTGCATTGTAACATTAATCGACTGCTTCTAATATCCACCTTCTCAGTTTGAAAATGTGATGAGTTAAAGACAGCCAAACTGAATCTTTGTTTATGATAAGGTATTGTAGAATGTTTTACATGGGATACATTGAGATCAAACATACATATTCAGAGTAAAATTAAATAAATTAGTCTATATATGCACACTTTATTGGTATTTTATTAAAAAGAGTGTTCTCTTGTTTTGGGGAAAGTTAAATTAATTTATATATGTATTTCTCAACTTGATTCATATTTCCCAAGAATAGTCAAATATAGCTAAAAAATAAATTAATACCTAAATAGAAACATGTCTCCCAGCCAACATTGGACTTGAAATTGAAACAACTTTTTCTTCAATTTTTTAAAAATATAATTATGTCCCAAATATTGCTTGGGCAGTCACAGGTATTTTCAAAGGTATTTTGTTTTTCTGATGTTCAAATTTAATTTAGGGTTCTAAATTTTATCTTTCCCCTTGAAGCCAGAAATATATTATATTGGAAAGTGTAAACAAATTTTTTGAAGACAATGAGTGATGAAAAGTCAATTACACACAAATGTAAAAATCAGTTAAAGCTGATTGTTAGTGAATCTAAAAGATAGAGATGAACAGGGAGTATGAAAATGTCATTGGTGAGAATACATTCAGAGTTCCAAAAGGTCAAGGGTCAATAAATTTCACAAAAACACTAGAGTGAAAAAATAGTGATGTATACTGTATCATGAAACACACAAATATTACTATCATATTGTACTATCAGGTTGTTTAAATATTGTTTGGTGAAAAAAAAATTTACAGACCAGAATTCAATTAGACATTCATAGATGCAAATAAATGTAAACATAAACTGAGATGAAAAAAAAATGGGTCAAAGTAAAACAAATTCCTGAAGGTTGCAAAGTGTTAATTTCCTGAAGTACTGCCATGAAATACAGTTAAATTAGTTGATAGGTATTTTAACTGATTTGATTTTCATTAGTCATGCTAAGATACAAGGTTGTGATTTTCCTTAGTGTGTTAAATAGAGGATTTTTCATCAAATAACTGTACCAGGAACACATTTAAGTTACTTTACCTGAATAAGTTACTATTTATAGTGGTACATTTTTCAGAAAAGACTTAAAAACCAACATTCATAAAATATTCTTAATTTGAATGCATCCTGGCAAGTATAATTTTATTTATTTTAGAAAACATATTCCCTTAAATATTTTACTTACTCCTTAATTATTTATTTCCAAGTTTGTTTATTTTGGATTGCCTATTTTTCTCACTTTTAACTAAGACAATCTTTCCTCACTTTTTAAATTCAAAATCCTGATGTATTTTCTCACTACCTGTCAATAAGTAAATTTCCTTCCTTTCTTTCTACCTGAAAATACATATTTACTAAATCTTTTCACTCTCTTACAAATTTGTTGGCTTTACATAATTTCCTTCAGGAGTAAATGACTGTGGGAAATGTAAGTTTCTTAATAATCTCTAATATTTGACAAACTTTTGTGATAATTTATAAAAAATACTTTCATTTTTATTATTGCATTATAATGAGTTTAAAATTGGTTGTTATACTCAGATGAAAAATTGAATATGATAGTTGAAGTGAAGCTTAAAGTTACAGAGAGGAAATGCATTTCAATTTAGAGTAATTTCAAATATCTAGGCTTACTCAGAGATAGCAAATAGTATTGGCTATTGATTCCAGTGTCAAAATGCTAAATTTAACTGAACCTGAAATTTTTGTCATGCTCAACCTTAAAAATCATAAAAATACTATAGAAAAATCTCTAAATTTGTACATTTTACATTAAGTTGTATGCTTTAAACAGCCATACAAAAACAGATATTGTTAACTCAATTATCTGCTTATTCACTCATTGTTCAATCACAACACACCATATACTATATGTAAAATACCTGAGCAGAATGCACATTTGAGTCTTCGTGGGTTATGGAAAAAAAATATTAAAGAATTTATTCTCAAAGATAATTCTTTAGTTTTAGAATTTTCAAAGTCCTCAAGACCCCATACACTAAGAGACCAAGCACATGTGTTGTAGTAGTGAAAAAAGATTATACCTGTATAGGAAGGATTGATACACAGAAAAATGGTGAATCAATTAAATTTAAGATATTCTAGATGAAAAGCTGAGATTAACTTCAGACCTTTATAGCATATTTGGCTGTTTCCTGTTCATACAGTTCTACTTTGTTATCCATGATTCATCATTTCACCATAACAAGGTCAGATTACTAACAGCATTCTGTTAAAATTGTAGACACAAACACATACAGGAATTTAAAAGAATTATTTATCATTTTCCATTGTTCATTTGGAGGGATTTGGATGGCTTTTTTTCTTTTCTTACCTTTCTTTTGCCCTTTGTTATATTCTACTTTTTTAATTTTTTATTTTTTTCTGTTACTTTTACCAAATACTATTAAATTTCTTTTATTTTTTTATTTGGATAATTTATCATTCTTTTCCCAGTTCTATCTTTTCTTTTTCAAGTTTGACTTCTTTCATTTTTCCCTTTCTCAACTCTTCCTTTTTTTTTTTTTTTTTTGGTACCATGGATCAAACTTGGGTCCTTGCACTTGCAAGGCAGGCGGCAGAACCACTGAGCTTAATCCCCGACCCTCAACTCTTCCATTTTTATTATTATTACTGTTTTATTAAATTTCAAATGCTTTGTTGGCTCTATTGTATTATTGCTGAATTACTATTCTTAATGGTGGTACAGTTAATAGATGTAGTAAATATTTACAGTATGCTAATGTTTGGTTTGTGTTTGTGACTACATTATGATTGAAGATCTCTTTTCTACTGTTAAGGGTGGCATAATTGTTGCTTTTATTAATTCTTAATGATATTTCAATATCTGGTTAGTCTCTGACTCTATTATTGTTGCCACTTCATTACTATTGCCAGTGGTGGTATAGATGTTGTCATTAATTACTTTTTATTGTATATCTGGTTTGTTTTTGTGTCAATAATATTATTGTGGTTCATTTTCCTTGCTTGGTGTGGTACTGAGGATCAACACTACTGAAAAAGATTGGGCACAAAGAAGAAACTCAAAGACCACACTGAGTAGGTTGATAAGGTGTATAAACACTAAAATGTCACCAAACAAAAGGTTAGAAGACAGAGTGATAGATTTTAACTGAATATCCACATCAGGGGACAAAGTATTTTTACCCTAACCAATCTTAAAACTGCACCAAAAAAACAATAGAAAGGAGAAAATGAAGGAAAAAGATGCCTCCAGAAATTTAACTCCCTAAAAGCTGATCTCAGGGGAATAGAAGTAGAGAAAGATACAGGCAAATAAGTAAAAAACAAATAGTCAAAATGCTTGAAGAATGCAAAGAAGAAGCACATAAGCAAATTCTGAAGATGTTTCGTGATCATAAAAAGGATTTTATTAAAGAAATAAACTATTTTACTAATAAAATATTTGGCAGTCATAAAGAAGAAACAAATAAGCTAACTCAGTTTTTAAAAACCATACAAGTTATGAATGACTTGTATGGTAAAGAATTAGTTATTATGAGAAAAAAAGCACATAGAAATACATGATATAAAACTTTCAATAGAAAATATGGGTAGCATGAAAAAGGCAAAATTACAACTGTCACCACCATAATTCACAGGGTAATAAGAAACTAATTCAAGAAATTATACTGCAATAAATTAGAGAATCTAGAAGAAATGGAGAAATTCCTGGACATATAAATTCACAAAATTTAACCAAAAAAGGTATAAAAACTCTGAACAGGTCAATAAAAGGAAAAACTAGAGTCACTAATAACTTTGCCAAAATGAAAAGCCAAAGTCCCAATTGGACTCACCACAGAACTCTAACAGAACTTCAGAGATCTAATGCCAATACTTATCAAAGTCTTCAATGAAATTGAAACAGTAGGGCTATTGTCAAACTTATTCCTTGAAGTTACCATTGCCCTGATAGAAAAACAGAAAAGGACTTTAAAAGAAAAAAAAATACAGGCCAATACCTTCAATGAATACAAATGCAAAAACCCCCAACAAGAGATGGGCATGTAGAATGCAACAAATAATTTAAAAAGTTATACATCATCCCCAACATGACTTCATCCCAGGGACACAAGGGTGATTCAACATACTGGATGGATATGAATCTATAAATGTATATTTCACATCAATAGAAGCAATGATAAAAATCATATGATCATCACAATATGCAGAAAAAGCTCTTGAAAAATATCCAAAATCTATTCATGATATATAAACACTGATGAAAATAATTATCAAGGACTTTGTTTAAAACTGATAAAAGTCACTTATGACAAATCCATTATCAACATCATACTAAATAGGGAGAAACAAAGCATTTCCTCTAAAATCAAGAATAAGACAAAGATGCCCAAGTGTGCTAGCACCAGAGGGACTACTCAGGTATGCGCCATCACCACTGGGACCATCCTTGAGAGCGATGGCCAGATCCAGACCATGATGGAGAGCAGAAATACCATTGTTTTGAACTCAGGAAGATAGCACAGTGGTGAGTAGCAGAGAATAGTCCCATCCAAGCCTTATTGTTGAAAATTGAAGCCCATCGGGAGACTGAAGACAGTCACTACAATGAAGACACAGCAGACTAAAATATTTGGTGAGTGGTTGGGAGCAGCACCTCCTACTGCAACCTGGACTTTCTATAGAGAAGGGGCAGCTTGAACCTACAGCAGAACCATGCAGAGTTAAAACCCACAGGAGATAAGGTGCAAAATTCCAGCCTTGCAGCTGGAAATCAGCCTGAATTTCAGTGGCTGACATTCACTATGGTTTTTCACTGAGATTAAGCAATTCAGATCTGCAGGCTGCTGGCCACATTGTCTACTGGTAATAGCAGAGTCACACCTTGAAGGAGACTCTTTTTTTTTTTCTTTCTCTTTCTTTTTTTTCTTCTTCTTTCTCATTTCTCTCCTTTCTCAATTCTGTTTTCTCCTGTTTTGTTTTTTCTTGATTGTTCTTATTTCTATAAGAGTGTGAGTACAGGTTCTAGTTTTCCACTTGCCATTAGTTTGTTTTGTTCTCATTTTTATTCCTTCTTTCTCTCTTTTCCTCTTGTCTTTACCAGTTTCCCAAAGTTTACATGATCTTTCTGTGTCCCCTAACCCTACTTCTAACCTTTCTCTCTCCTATTTCTCTATCCCCCATCTCAAATCCTTCTAAGTCTTCTTCCCAGAGGATAAATTTGCTATATGAAGGGCTTATTAGGCAAACATATTTATAGTTTTTCCTTGATTTTGATATACAACACACAAGTCTAGTTTATGTGGTTAAAGGTGACAAATTAATAGTTACAATTTTTCATTTTCTAAGCTGTATTTGATGCTATTGTTGATGTTAATTATATTACTTTGGCCAGGGTGATGTGATTGTCCTAGTCACCTGTCCTTCCTGGTATACCAAAACCAAGATTGCCTAAAGGTCATTACAGACTCAAAACCCAGCTATACCTGAAAGACACCTCTAAAAAGTAATCATTCCCTAAGGGCTCTAAATATGAGCAATAAAGATATTTGCAATAAACAATATACAAGTATCAACCCAGGAATTAAACCAAAACCATTAACAACAACAACAACAACAAAAAGAGAAGACACCTAAACAAGACACAAACCCAGATGTCCACCTCAACAAAGGCAAATCTGGAAGACAATGAGGTGGAACAATCAGAAAGTCAACCAGCTGGACTCCCTGAAATGGTACCAAGGGAAGTAATAAACCAGATGAACAAGGCTCTAGAAGAAAAAGCAGAAATAATTTCCCATATAAGTACAGAAATGGTGACCAGAATGAAAGACACGTTTAGTGACTCTACAACAGATACAGATTTTAAAAAATAAAGGAGCTCAAGAACATGATGGAATCCATGAACACCCAGCATAGGAAAAAAAATGGAAAGCATAAAACAGATTCAAACAGATATCCAGGAGATTAAAAACTCCACTGAAAGTATACACAACATAATGAGCTAATGTGAGGACAGAATATGAGATATAGAAGACAAGATTGTGGTCAATGATCACAAAAAGAGAGATTTCTTGCAAATAACAAGGGAACACAAGAAATCAATCCAGCAGCTGCTAGATGACGCAAAGAAAAATAACATAAGATTGATTGTTGTCAATGAAAAAGCAGGAGATAGGACAAACAACACAAGACAGAGATGTCTACTTCCACCATTTCTGTTCAGTATAGTAAAAATCTTAACCAGAGAAATAAGGTAAAAGAAAAAATTAAAAGGGTTATGTATAGGAACAAAATCAATAGAAATATTTTTATTTGCAGATGACATGATCTTTTACAATGAAGAACCAGAAAACTACTAAAAGACACCTATATCTAGTAAAAATTTCAGAAAATGGCAGGATACAAAAATTAACACAAAAAAATCATGTTCCTTTATATCAACAATGATCCTATCAAGAAAGAAATTAAGAAAGCAGTTTTATTCACAAAATTAAATGCAATGGTACCTCAGTTCATGAATGCATTTGTTTGCAAACAATTTGGCTATTTTCCCCAGAATCATGGAATGAATTAATTTCATGAACCAAGGTAGCATTGCACTTAGAAATTAATGTAACCAAGAAATTAAAAGACATCTATAATGAAAACTATACTATTTTGAAAGAAAATTGACAGAAGAAAATATCAGAAAATTAAAAGACAACTCCTGTTACTGGATACACAGAAAAATTATTGTCAATCTAGCTATATTACAAAAATTGATATGTATTTAATTAAATCTCAATAAAAATAAAACAGGATTTTTGAAAGAATTAGAAAGAAAACAAACATCAAATTTACATGAAATGAAAAGTGATCCAAAAGAGTAAAATCAATCCCGGGTAATAAAAGAAGACATGACAATCCTGGATTTCAAGTTATATTAAAAGTTACAATAATAAGAAACAGCATACTACCAGCAAAAAAATGACATGTGGATAAAGAAAACAGAACAGAGAATGTGCCAGGTGCATTCAATTTTCTGATCTTTGATGAAGGGACCAAAAATATACGCTGCAGAAAAGATAGTTCTTTAATAAATGATCCTTGGTAAAATAGCTATTAACATGCAAAATGTTACTCTAGATCCATATTTCTCACCTTGTACCAAAATAAAACCTAAATGAATCCAAGACATAAATATTTAAAAAGAAACAATGCTGGAAAATAAATTAGGTAAAATGATTAAAGACATAAGCATAGGCAATGACTTTCTGAACAGAACCCTTGTTGCACAAGAAAGAAAATGAAAATCAGTAAATGGGATCATATCCAATTTAAAAGGTCTTGCACAGAAAAAACAACAACAGAGTGATGAGACGATGTATAGAATGGGATGATACTGCTAACAGGTACTCCCGACATAAAGACTAATATCTAGAATAAATGAAAAATCCAAAAAATTAGTCCACCCAAAATAAGAGACTCAGTCAAAAATAGGCAATCAAAATGAATATCCACTTCTCAGAAGAAGAAATACTAATAGCCAATAAGTATATAAAATATTCAGCATTGTTACTATTAGAGAAATAAATATCAAAACAACATAGAAAAGCCATTTTATTTCAATAAACATGGCTATCATCCAGCACTCAACAAATAACAAATGCTGGAAAGGTTGTGGGAAAAGGAAATACTTCTACACTGTTGATGGCATTATGAACTAGTAAATCTGTATGGAAATCAGTATGGAGATACCTCAAAAAAATAAAACCAGAGATTCCATTTGACCCAGTATCCCCCTTTTGTATATCTTTCCAAAAATTAAAAATCATATTACAGTGATACATGCATGCTCATGTTCATAGCAGAACAACTCACAATAGCTAAATTGTTATGGCTTCTTTCTAGATGTCCCCTCAAACCCTCATCCACTCATCAATGGGGTTTTCGGGAGGTGGCTCTATCATGGATATGTGATGCTGGGATTAGTCTGTGTAATACTGGGATTAAAGGTGTATGGTTACTAAATTGGTTTAGCATAGTTCTGCATGTGGATAAAAGAAGTGCTATCCTGAGTGTGGGTGGCATCATCCAATAGCCTTGTAGGCTGAATGGAATGTCAAGAGACAGAAAGAAAGCAGGCTACTGGTTTGCTGCCTTATTGGTTGCCTTCCCTGCCACGACTGTTTCTCCTTTACTATTCCCTTCTGCTAGGCTGCCCTGCCTTGGTCCCAGACAACTATGGACTGAAATTTCCACACACTGTGAGCTGTAACAAACCTTTCCTCTTTTAACTTGTGGATATTGGATTTTGTCTCAGTAATGAGAAAGATACTTGGAAATAACCTACATGATCATCCACAGACTAATGCTAACAATATGTAGTATATATACACAACAGAGTACAACTCAGCCATTAAGAGGGGTACATTTGAGTCATTTGTAGGAAAATTAATGTACCTAGAGACTATATAGCTAAGTAAATAAATCAGAAGCAGAAGGTTTAATATTGCATGCTTTCTCTTATATGAGAAACCCAAAGCATAAAAATTTAAAGAGTTAATAAAAGACAGATAATAAAAAACATTTTGCTGATCATGAGGGAATATATAGAGGGAGAAGAGAAAGAGTGGACAGGAAGAGGAAGTAAAAAGGATTAAGATGTGATTTTTTTATGTACCAACTCCCACATTGAATGTATTCACTATATATCACAAACGTATACTAATAAAGTTAAATAAATAATAAAGGTATTTCAAGAAAAAACTAAATAGGGTCTTTAATGAAGTTTTGCCAGTTTTTCAGTTACTCTTGTATTACCATAATTCATATTCTCAATTTGAATCGGAAGACTTCCCCAATATGTGCTAGCCTTTCTGATTTTCACCTTTGTAACACTAAGGAAATTAATTTTTTTGCACTAAAAGTCTTCCTGCAGGAATGGAGAAGAGATAAATAAATAAATAAATAAATAAATAAATAAATAAATAAATAAAGCAAGTAAGCAACCAATCAAGCATGAGAGAATAAAAAGTAAAATAAATACATAAAAATAATAAAATTATACCCACCACCTCCATCTCACTTCTCTATAGTACTCAAAGCTGTCTCACATACTATAGTTGTTTACAATAACTGCTGTTGTTTGGCTCTATGTAAACTCTATAAGTACATGATATCAGTCTTTTTTATGTTACTGTTTTATCAACACCTTGAAAGTTGTCCAGAATGAAGCAATTGCTCAGTAAAGATTTGTTAAGTGAATGAATACTTTAGAACAGATAGGAGATTAAAATAAAAAATGTAAAAGAAACACAAAGAAGTTATGTTCCATTTAAAATGTTTAGAGAAACAGAGAGAGAAAGAGAGGCAGAGAGAGGAAGAGAGAATGAGTTAATCCTAAGCAAATTTAAATACCTCCTCTCACCACAGTGGTGAGAAAGGACTTCCTGTCCTGAGGTTCTGAGGACAACCAAGCACAAGGCTCCACACTGGAGACATGACATCTGCAGCAGTTTAGCAGTTGCAAATGCTTGCAGTCCTGGGAAACTGCTGGCCCTGGAAATGATTCCACCAACACAGGGCTGGCACTCAGGATGACAGTGAACAACCAGAGACTGTGAGAAGCAGGCCTTGAGGTATCAAAGGGTGAGGTGCTACAAGATTCCAAGGGAAGCTGTGACTGCCTCTTGAATGATCCTATGGACTGTCAAGCCATTCTTCAGGTGTAAGCAGGAAATCTGAAAACCTTTTGAAAAGGAGGGCTGATTTGGTAAGGGAGTTTATCTGCAGGAGTAGAATCTGAAGAAAAATGTGATATTGGAAACCCTCAAAATTTTACTGACCTTCAAGGCAGCATGTATCATTGAGCACAATTTAAGTCCTTAGTCAATAAGTCCATAAGTCAATGCATTGTGTTTCTTATGGTTTTGCAAATATTATGTTTTATTTTGGGAAAGGGGAATTTCAAGGGTAAGAGAGGAGAGTCAAATTTAGTATCCCCTAGTTGGTATCATCAATAAACTCCTTGCAACCACTAATTTTCACTTGACTTCAGAAATCTCTGCTATAAATCTAGACCTGAAAGTGAATGAAGAAGGAAGAAAAAAGAAAACTTGCCAGGAATCTTTCTCAGTTCCATAAATTTTCTTACAAAGAAAAAGAAATGTTATTTCTTCAATGATGGAGAAATTAAGTAGTTCTCAGGTAACATTGAGAGTCATTAACACTGATGTTAGAAAAAAATGGAAAATAATATTTGAAGTTTTAGAGTTGAAAAATTCTCACCAAATGTTTTAAAGTCTGAAAGACCTTTTTTAAGTTAAAAGACTTACTGTGTGTTTATGTGAAAATGTATATAGTATAATTTAGCTTTCTAAATTAACTACTACTTGAAAACAGCTTTCTGTGGAAATACTAATTTGAATAACCAGTTTAAGAATAGGAAAAATGTGCCATGCAATGATAAGTACTGAATAATACTCTCCTTTCTTGCTCTCATATTTTCTTGCTTGACTTGGCTTTTAGCTTAGAGATGCTTATTTTAATGAAATGTGTTATTCTCACAGTTTGTATAGTGTGAGAAGAACTTTGTATAGTGTGAACTTCACTGCAGTGATGTTTGAAAGTTAAATATTCTGGACATATTCTTATTGTTTTCCACATTTATTTTTAATAAAATGGAACTGTTGTCATTACTGTGCTCTAGGTGAATGAGGTTGAGAAGAAGGGGGGTCTATTCTGCCATCTAGCCACCTCTAGCAAATTTAAGATCTGCATTTAGTACCATATAATAAAAAAAAAACTGCATCTCTGATTCTCCTTGGTCTGCTTAGTGAGCTGCTGATTTTGTGCTATAGAAGATAAACTGAGAGGGTTTTCTGGCTGCAGTCTTGCACAGAGGGCAGTCAGCTCCTAGGGTAGGGTATCAAAACAAAGAAGCTTGCCATTTTTCCCAGTCCCAAGGTGCAAGGCTATGGAATTTGTTTTTCCCCTGGGAGAAGAAGCAACACTCCAAACAGAGAAATTCTAATCTCTTCCCCAAAGAACTCACTTCCTTTACAGTAGAAGGTGGACAAAATCAAAGCTAGGTGTTGAAATCTTGAAGTTTTGATGAAAAGAAATTCGCGATCCAGGAAAAACTGTAACCTTGCTAGTTTGTAAGAGAGAACTAGAGAATGGGCAGTCAGAAGAGATCATCCGGAGACAAAACAAATATCAAATGTGACTTCAGAGACCATTGAATGTATTCACAATTTGATTGGCTTAGGAGCAAAGCAGTATGTTTCATCATCTTTTGAAAACAATTTAGCAATCTACTTGTAGTTGGTGGACCTTGAGAGCTACAAATGGTCAGTGAAAGGAAACAAGCCCTATTCAAAGCACAACCAGTGCATGGTGCATGTGGCATATCTGTGCTGGTCCTACCTGTGGTTTGACAAAACTCAGGGACTGGACAGTTTGCAAGGAATAGACTCTACTAAATCAGTTACTTGCAAATTTACGAGCAAAAACGTTTTAAAAACCCGGGGCAAAGGACATGTCCCAGAATTTATAAGATATATATCTAAAATGTACAGTTTTCTAAAAAAAAAAAAAATGAGGCATAAAAAGAAAAGAATAAATTTCATATATGCACTGTAAAAAACATGCAATTGAAACTGTGAGAGTGGTCAGATGTTAGATATATCGTAAGAAGTTTCAAATGTCTGTTATAAACATATTCTATACATGTATGAAAAGTCAAAATGAGACCCATTATTCTCTATAATTAATATGTGCTAATAAAAAGTTGCTTATGATGTCAATATTGTATCAAGTGATCAATACTGAGAGATAGACAATATTATAAAGAAGATGAAAATTATGGAGTTAGGAAATATAATAATTGAAATATAAAAAAATAATTGCCTGGAAGAGCCCACTAGAAGATTCAGTGACAAAAAATGAACTTAAAAATAGTTTGATACACAATGTTTGAGCTGAATGACAGAAAAAAATGGATATAAAGAAATAGTAAAGCATTGAAGAATAGGCTTGCATTAAGTAATCAGCTTATACATAATAAAGATGTTAGAAAAATAGGAGAGAAATTAGTGAACAGAAAAATACTCATAGAAATAATTGTGAAAACTTCCCAAACTTATTGAAAAACAGTAAGATATCTATTAAAAGATCTCAGTTAAGTATAATGGAATAAGCATGAAGAGTTTTACAGGTAGAAATACTCCAAAAAAACCATGAAAGTCATAAAATATAAAATCTCTAAAGTAACAGGAGAAAAATTAGTCACTTTTTACAAGAGGAAAAAAAACACAAAACTAGTGAGATCAACAGCTGATTTCCTTCAGAAATGATAGAGGAAAGAAAATAGTGGGATACTACATTTAAAGTGTTCAATGAGAAAAAAAATCAAATTATCAGCTAAGATTGTAATACCAAGTAAAATTAGCTATCAAAAATGAACTAAATGCCATCTTAAACAAACTATCCCCGAGAGATATTTATCTAACAGAACTACCTCAGAAGAAAAACTAATGAAAGTTCTTCATGCTGAAATTAAGTGACCATCGGAGACCGTTAGAACCCATATAAAAAATTTAAAAAATACTGATAATGTTAATTATTTAGTTATAAAGACTTAAATTCTTAAGTTTTTCTTCTCTAGATAGATTTAAAAAGCAATTGCATAAAATAATATGTATATAAAATGTTGTTTGACCTATGACCTATAGAAATGTAACATATAATGAATTTTCCAATAATAATGTAAAGGAAGTGAGGATGGAAAATAGCTAAATTGGTGAAAGAAATTTGTATAGACGTCACAGTAGTTGGTACAGTAATTGCTATATAATAGTGATATAATTTATAATAGTCAATAGAAGGGTCGGGGATTTACCTCAGTGGTTCCACTGCCTGCCTCGCAAGCACAAGGAACCGAGTTTGATCCCTGGAACCAAAAAAATAATAATAATAATAGTCAATAGATTTAGACAACCTACATACCCATCAATGAAGGAATTGATAAACAATACATACTATGTACATATTGGAATATTGAATAATGGAATACTATTCAGACATAAAATGTGACAGACTGATGTATAGTACAACATGGATGAACTGCAAAACTTCTGTGTCCACACCCCCAATAAACATCACTTAATATGTTGTTATAAAATGTTTGCATAGGTTATCATCAAAGGGTTGAGATCTAAATAAGTTCTAAATATGTTATTGTGATATGTTTATATTGGTCATCTTAAAAATATAAATTTTTCTGTGGGAAAAACTAGGTGTTATTAAAAAGATCCTTTTGGTACCAAGCTACAGGACATAAGGTTTCATATAAAAGTAATAATTATTATTGCTACTTTTCTGGTGTACAAAATGTATTCATGTTTTCTGACTGTACAGGTCTTCCAACATATTGTTTATGGCAATAATCTCCTTTTGATCCAGGTATTTGGGTTTCTCTTCTGTTCCAGCTACTCACAATAACAGGAAATCAGCTACTAGAACAACCATGATTGATAAAATAATAGTCTTCTAACTATATTTTAGATTCAAAAATGCTTGCTATCCAGGTAAAATTATAATAATTAAGTTCATTATGCCTATTGCAATGCTAATGTTACTGATTTCTTCTGGGTGTTCAACCGCCAAAGTCCAGAGACCAGCACTAGAAAGGTAACTTGGCTAAGAAGACTGCCAATATTTTGGCCCTGGCACTCCAAGGTCAACAAAGATCCAGGGGATGAAGGAAGCTTTTCTATAAGATCTTACATTTTTGGTAAGCCATCCAACATGCTGAGCAGGGAGACTGTTGGACACCAAAAGAACATCTGCAGTTTCCCAAAGGAATGTCACCTGGAGGGAAAAAACCTCCCACACTTTCACTGAAAGCAATGTGGTCAAGCAAGGCCATGACATACCCTGATGGCTAACACTAGGAGGAGCTGAGAGCCTCTGTGCATGGTTCCAGGATATTGCCTGAAAAGTCCTAATTGACCTTGATAGATAGCAAGAGGTTAATTTTATTTAATATAGTTCTCACTTTAACTTGGTCTTAAACACCTACCAGAAAAGAATAGCCAAAAGAGGTATAAAATAATGTCATAGTAATAAAGCTAGGTATAAAAAGGGGCACCAATTGCTGACCCCTTCTGCCAGTTTCCAGTTCTACCAGAAGCTGACTATGGTTATGGACCATTAGGAAAAACTATGGTAAAATCTATAAGAGCTCAGTTAGTGCTTTAAATTTATTAATGAGATTTGTTCTTCAAACGTCTTATCTTCTTACAGCTAAAATTAGAGAGCCTTATGACAAACTATCAGATTTATAGATAACCTTTATCAATGAAAGACTCTAAGAGCCAACAGTTTACAACCACTCACTATTTTAGTATGTAAGTGTGACTTTCTCCCCGACCTGCCCTTCCATTCTAGTGTGCTCATGTATAGCTTTTTCATGCTCTAATTTCTTTAAAAATCTTCTTTATTCTTGCCTATAGGCTGCCAAATTCAAAGTGATCATAAAGATAATATCAACAACAAATGTGTCAGATATTTTTTTAACCAATATCCACCATCTTAAGAAATGTACGCTTCCTGTACTCCCTTTCCTAATGGGAGCTGGAGTTCCGGCAGGAATAGGCACAGGGGTCATGGGAATTCCAACATCAACACACTTCTATTACTTCCTATCTCAGGAGCTAAATGAGGATATGGAAAAGGTGGCAGACTCATTGGTCACAATACAGTCACAGATCAATTCACTGGCAATGTGGTATTTCAAAACAGGCATGCTCTGGACATAATCACAGCAGAAAGAGGGGGGACCTTTCTCTTGCTGGGAGAAGAATGCTGCTACTTTGCAAATCAGTCAGGCATCATAGGCAACAAGGCTAGAGAACTGAGGGAACACATAGAAAAGTTCAGATGAGATCTAGAAACCCAACATCCTCTGTCAGGATATTTTAACCAATGCCTCCCTTGGCTCCTATCTTTCTTAGGACCCCTCATATTATCTGCATGATCTTGCTTTTTGAACCCTGCCTGTTCTGCTGTTTTCAAAATTTCTTGCAGGAATGCATGAGAGCCTTCACAAACCAGACAGTCAGACAGTCGGTGAGCTCATCACGGCCTGATACCAGCCCTTTCCCACTGATGCAAGTTCTCCAAACTGGGACCTCACTTTGGCCCTCTAAAGCCCACACCCAGCAATGCCCCTTTGCCAGCAGGAAGCAGCTACAGAAAAAGAGACCTTTGCCCCTATTCCATAATAATAAGAGTCTGGAATGATAGAGTTCTCTACCAGACAAAATGGCACCAATGGTCTTACATTCTAAAATGGCTCCTGTTCCTAAAATGGTTCCCATTTACGGAAATTAACCACTTCAGAAAAGTGAAACCTACCGCCTCTGGAGAAGCAAAACCTAACTTATTGCTCCACCTGCTACCCACGTGATCCTGCCCTCCAATCATCCTGCCCTCTCGTGATACTCTCCTATATATCTATATATATCTATATCTATATAGATATAGATATAGATATCTTATCTCCTATATATACCCTATATAAACCTCTCCCCAGTTAGTTTCTCCCTCTTCCGCCATTGTTCAAGGTAGTGCAGCAGGACTTTCCCCCAAGTAAAACCTTGCCTCAGAAAAACAAAAAACAAAAAAACAAAAAACTTCCATCTCCGATGGAAAAATCAAACACAAAAGTACACATATACTTCCATTCATATGAAGTATTCATAATTTGGAAATCTATAGACTCAGAATATAGAAACATAGTTACCTATGCCTGAGTGGGTAGAAAGTTGGAGAGATTGAAAAAAATGTTCAAAATTGTCACTGTTTGCATTTACCTATGAGTATAATAAAAACAATAAAATTATACCTTTTAAATCCCTAAACTGTAAACAGTGCAAGCCGCATCTCAATAAAACTGCTGAAAATTTTAACATATTTCCATTTTTCTATCTATGATGTAGTCCAATCTACTATTCATCATTTTGTCCAATATTCTTGTGATACTTTTTCTAAAGTTATGTTCTTCAGTATTATATTCCTTTTACAAAGCTTTTAGAGTGCATTTTAAGTAACTGTTATAAACATTGCATCATATCAATGTTTAAAATATTTCAATGACTTACAGTAACATCTAGAATGGAATGGAATCTTTAAATAAATAACCACCAAAGATATATTTGATTTGACTGCTACATGCCTTCCAAGATCATATGAAACTGGTCTTCAAATTTACTCTATGCTTGCATTTAGCTTCTAAATCTCTGAAAATAGTGTGGTCTCCTCTAGTCCCACAGTATTCCTCCATTTGGAAGTGTCTGTATCACATGTTGGTTTTATTTCAGTTTCTCAGTAGTTTAATGGCTACATAACTCAATATAATTTTCTACTTTATGTAATTACATAATAAGGACTAAGAGGTACAGTAGATAATGTGAAATAGGAAGAAAAGGGGCAAAGAGTAAGGGGAAATGGGAGGGGTAGGGGAAAGGAAAGAAGGGAATGGAATTAATAAGAAAACGAAAAAAAATGGAAATAAGGTCTTTGTAAACAGGGAGGGATGGAGGGGTTGAAGGGAGGGCACGGGAAGGGGGAAAAATAAGAACCAAGAGAGATTATGTAAAGGTGCAAATTTCCAGTGATGAATGTCATTATATTGTATACCTAAAATGTACCAATAAAATAAAATTTAAAGAAAAAAATAATTTTCCACTTTATATTCTCTTTGATATATTAAAAATTAACCTGATTTGTGAATACATTGTTATGTTTTATATTACTTTAATTGTCTAACCCATTAATTGATAGAAGCAGGCTAATGATGATTTATTCTCACATCCTTCAAAAAACTGGAATGGGGAAGAAGAGAATAAAAAATAAGGATAAAGAGAAAATCATTTGACAAATTACTGATTGGAATATATATATGTATATTTATAAAGGAGGTAATATAAATAAATACTGGTTGATTTTATTATCACTTTAAAATTTCAAGTGAGTCCAAATTATTTCTAAATTAAAGATGGAAAAATTGAATTCCTTCTTTTATAATCACCAAATCTATAAATCCTAGGGGAATGATTAAAGTCTATGCTCTTCCAAAAGGCAATATAAAAGAAATTTTGTGTCTTGACTTCCATTTTCCTCATTACCTGGGAGATTCAAAATTGAAGACAATCAGTAAATTTTAATCTATTTTAATTAAAGTCACAATCAATTCATTTATATGTATATATCATTATTTTGAAATAGAACAGAGTTTGCTTTGTATACTCATATGAGTAGACACAACTATGAAAATGTATTTCAATGGCTTTTGTTGCAAAAAAAAAATCACCTCAAAGCATATTGCCTTAAAACAACCACTTTATAGTTCATAACTTTGTACAAAATAACTTGAGGGGAGTTGGGCAGGGTAGTCCTCACCTAAGGTTTGTCACAAAATTGTAGTCAGGTGTTTCCAGGGCTGAAATATGAAGATTTGCCTTGGTCACATGTTCAAAATGGCTTGACCCCAACTGGTTCTCAACAGAACTGTCAGTCAGTATATATATATATATATATATATATATATATATATATATATTTAGTACTGGGGATCAAACTCGGGTCTTTGCGCTTGCAAGGCAGGCAGTGGAACCACTGAGCTAAATCCCCTGCCCCCATATTTTGCCTCTTCAGCCTGACAATCAGAATATTCCGTCTGTTTCTATGGTCACTTTCACCTTCCAGATAAAGCTTCCTCAAAGTCTTTGAAACATCATTTGCATTTTATAACTAGATTCATTGGGAAAAAAATCACTTCACTCTATTTCTCAAACTTCAGCGTTATTCTTGGTAGTAAGCTATTTATATGCAGTTGGAAGGGGATAGTGGAAGTCACTCCTCCTCTTAGCTTTAGCAGTTTCCCTTAGTTTTTTTTTTTGTCAGAATCTATTAGGCTTAGAGCTAAGCATCATTTTCTTTTCTAAGTTCAAAGCTATCTACCAAGCATCTGGTTGAAGGAATCTTGCAAACAACATAACACAAGAATCCTCAGATCCTCTCCACCAAACCTAGGCATCTTTTGAAAATATCTTCAATAGTGTTAATATCAACAATAATACATTACATACTTATAAAATATATATAATATATTGTCTTCATATATAAAATATAATGTCTTCATTGGGAGAAATGTGGAGAAAGATTTTAGAACTGGAGACATGCAGAAAATGTTAAAATCAGTTTCTATCATTTGTGTCATTAGATCACTCAAGGGTTTCAAATATGCCCTCCTGCGGTTAGCAGAGAAAACTGACAGAAAATAAAGGTGAGGTTTTGTTCTTTTGGAAATTCTATCTTACATACTCACTTATTGGGAAAATTCATAGGAACTGTTTTAAGAAAGGTTTTCACTACTCATTTTCTAAACTACAGATTATATTCTGATAAATCAACTCATAGTTTATATGAAACATTTTTACTTACCAAAATAAACAACACTGAGGGTAGGATTCACATTTCATTGTATTTTTTCATTCTGTTTAGAGACTTTAATACTTAGCTGTGCATCTAGTGTTACATTGGGTTAGTGATTAAATGAAAGAGAAATACCACTGAGCTAATTCTTTGGCTAAGTCATTTAATCCAACATTTCAGGTTGGCATTTTGCACAGCTGTAATGTTAAAGCTGGTATTTCACAAAAATATTTTTAAAATAGATGCCCTCTACATTATATACTTTTTGTAAAGGTTAAGTGCACAGTGTTTCACTTTTCAGGTGATTTTGAATTGACAACAAAGTTACTCCTCTTATTTTTAAGGTTTCAACCATAATCCATGGTTCATTAAAAAAAAGTCCTAGTCTTTCTTGCTACTAATGTTTGCATTTTGGCATTTTAAATAAAAACTCACACTTGATTCCCTCACCTGGAAAATGCATTGTCACTGACTTTTCTATGTAACAATCAAACATTGTAATTCACTTTTTTCATCCCACATAAAGTGATTTATTTCTCTATACAAATTTAGCCAGTCAGTGGCTGAAGTTTAGACATGCATGCATCCAAATGTCCACTTTTGACTAACCACAAAGCCAACACAGTTCAGAGTAAGTGGTGCTATTTGCATCTCAAAATGTGGAAATCTGTATGATCGCTCAGGATTTGGAGTTTATATGGCATTAAAATGTATTAGTAATAATTTTATTTATTTTGTATTGTACAATCAAATAGGATACTGTAAAACTATGTGAATGGTATGTAGTTGAGTACACTTAGTGTGAAGAATTATCAGGTTAAAAAAAAGGTGATTCAAGTTACACAGAAAATTCAAGCACACACACATACAGATACCAACGGGAATAAATGACTTTGCAAACTTTGCAGTCTCAAGCTTAATATGCAAATACACATTAACTTCAGATTTTCACAGTAATTCTAGCTCTGTAACAGATTTGGTCTACTTTAGATCATGCAAATGAATGTAAACAGCTCCTTACTAGAACAAATGGATATTAAAAACTCTAGATGTATGTGAAGTTTTTTTTTTTTTTTTTCTGTAGTTGAGAATGAAAACAAAACAAAATACAACTTTCCCTTTGGATATTGTACATGTGTATGTCGTATTTGTGTTTATGCATATGTGTGATCTGAACATGGCTATTCCATTTTTCTATTTTTTATAGCTGATTTATAAAATTATAATCATTAAGATTTGTACCACATTGAAAGGAGGCTAGATAACAAGGGTGAGACTTCCAAGTTGTCTTTGTTATTACTTAAATGGACAATATTAATTTTGGTTAGTGTAACACTCCTAAAATACAATTTCATTAATGAAAATATCAGTACAAATTATATATCCTTACACTTAACCATAATAAAGAGACCTCCACCAATAATTCCCTTTACTCTAGTGTGAACTCCTCAACCCTCACCTTCTGTTCCTGCATTCAAAATAATTGACACTGAAAGCAATCTCCTATCTTCTCTGTCAGGCAACATGAAGAGTTTCTGAGAAAATGGATGTAATCTCTTCTCTAAGATATTTTATATTTTAAAATGTTGACTGGTAATAAATATGAATCTTTCTCACGACCAGGAAATCAAATATTATCAAAGTCAGGATTTGATGCAGTGTTACAGAATGTACATATATTATAATATACATTCAATACATAAATTCTTTAGGTTTTCTTATATCCAGCCATATTTTTACTACTTAAAACTTCATGTTTTCTCTCCAAGTTCAAAATGACAGGTAACAGATTATGTACTTGTACTCATTTAAATGATTTGTGTGGCTAAATGCAACTCCAAAATAGAAGAAAACTCCTATTTTTAACTTTATAATGTTAGAAATCTTCATTTATCATTATATAGAGGAACAGGAGGAACATTAGTGTTGGTTTCTCATATACTTTTCAAATGAGGGATATACATTAGAAATAACCTCTCAATTATATTAAGCATCAAAACCCATGAAGAATCCTGACTGTTTGTTTGACTGAACTTGAAGCAGTTCTGGCAAACCTTTCCTAACCAAACAGCTGGGATTTTATTGCTTTCTCACTTTTCTTAAATGATTTTCACACCCAGCCTCCTCTAATCATAGGAACCAAAGAATGAGATTTTTTTTTCTTTCAAGAAACACTTAGAAATTTTCTTGGCATAAATTTGACTTGAGTTCAAATGTGAAGTGTTCCTCAACTTTATCCTTTCTTTTCACAAATTCCTTAATGACAATAACTACAAAGATTACATAAATATTTTTACAAGGAATAAATTCAAGCATAATGACTCGAAAATAACATAACATTCATCAGTCACTAATGTTTCTATGAACAAAAGCTCATATTGGAAATGAACATACTTATAACAACATGAAAGTTAAAATGTGTCCATACAAGTATGTGACCTCAGAAAAGCAGTTCAAGCTCATATCAGCCATTGAAATCTTTTTACAATATGCTGTAGCTCTTTGAACAGAATGAAATTTGGAAAAAAATCTTTTGGCCAAAATAAACATTTTTAAATTAATTTATAGCCTTTCTACAAAAACAAAATGACATAGAATGGAGCCAAAAATCCCAATATTTTGAATTAATAATGAATGATCAAATATAGGAGTGTGAGAAGAAAATTTTACTATTAGATGGTGGCACAATTAGAAAAAATACTAGACTAAGAGATAGAAAAAGCTGAATCCTGCAATCTGTTGATGTAAAAATGGCAAGTAAGAGCTTACTTTTTTCTAGTTATTATAAATCTTGAATTTTCAAACTTCTGTTCAAATCTACATTTACATATTTTTTACATGACTATAGCCAGAGGAATAAACAGGGATCCTAAATGTACTTTGATTTAGTGAGCTACTGCTTTTGTTTGGCCATTATTAATATAGAACAAATTCTTATCATTTACTATTCTTTATACACAAAAATAAACAAGAAGCAGTATACCAGTTTAAAGAGTCTGCAAAAAAATTACACTAATCTTTATTGCTATTTTTACTCCTTCTTAAGATGGTAACTAGTGATTTCAAATGTACCATTTATGTGTTTTGCAACAATCAACTAAAAATATATTTCCTGATACATCTCTATTGTTTGGCTTCTTCCCAAAGGGAATAGTCTGAAATGATCAGAGTTGAAAAAACTGTTTAAATTATACCATATATATCTGAATATTTAGTATAATAAAAATTTTCCTATTATAGAATAGTTGTAAAAGAGTATGATCTTTCAAAATCATGGCCTAATTTGTAAGTATTCATATAATATTTTGAATAAAATTTCATGACATAAGACACGATAGCAGTACACAGTAAATATATAAAGAATACATACCTTACAGGAAGTATGATATCAATTGTATAAGAGTATGGTGGACTTTATATATTATTTTATATTATCATTATAATTTACTTACAATACTTTAAAACTTTCTGTGTATAGTGTTTCATCTAAAAGTAGTTCAATATTAAGCATTTAAATTGGTGAAAAATTTAGTGATTATGATTTGAATGATAATGTCTCCTCTAAAATTCATATTAAATCAGTCCTCAAGGCAACACTATTGAGACCCTGTCTCAATAAAACCATATAAAAAAGAGAGAGCAAAGAATAGCAGAATAGAAGGCATTGGAGCAAAACAAGCTAGACATGCAGCAGGGCAAACATTAAGTCCTGTAGTTCCATATTTGCCATCTGTGGCACATGATGTGAAAGATAAGTTATAGGTGCCTTGATAACCCCACCCTTATGGCCTTGCCAATTGCAACCATGTGTCCTCTCTCTTAGACTGGCTTTGCTCTCAGTCTGTAACTTTCCTTAGGGGTTCCATGTTCCTGGCATCTTTAACCTCTGGGGTCTCCACTCCAACTTTGATTTCATTCTCATAGCTTCACACACTGCCATCACAAAGGCTTCTTGACTCACCTTGTTGACTTCCTTTGAAATTTGGTAGAGGGCTTCCCAAACTCCCAACTCTTACATTTTTCAGCATCACATGGGTGAAGCCAAGGCCTGCTACCCATTCAAGTAGTAGTAGAGCCACTTTGGACCATGACTGAATGACTGACCACAATAAAATGAATCCTGGGGAGCCAATTCCCTAGGTGGCCCTTCTTGAACAGGGATCCTAGACATGCTTTTATCAAATGAAAGATTTATAGTTTTTACATGGTTGAGCCTTCCATAGATGGTATCTTCCTAATTTCTTTGAAACTTTCAACGTATCTTTCTTCTTGTACTTGTGCAAAGTAATTAGTTTCTTTTTAATAGCACTAATCTCTTTAGCAGGTACAGTTTTTGGCCCCAATCTGGCACGTGGTTCTTTCTGAGCCATAATGAAGTTTTTCAAATGTTTCTGCTGTGTTTCTCCCCCACCTCAATTCTCACATAAATTTTGCTAAATCAGCCAGCAGTAACTATATAACAACCTGAATGTCGGGCTTTCTTGAGATTTCCTTTACCAGATCAACCTACTCTTCTTAATTTCAGTCACTGGCAAAGCCTCAGGATATGGACACAAAGCAGAAAATTTTTTTTGCCAAAGAATAAAACACATTTCCTTTTGTTCAACTGCCAATGGCATGCTTGTTCCCATCTAAAACCTTTTTCTATTATAAAAGCAAAAGTGAATTTTTCACTTAGTAGGTGAGTAACTCTATATGCTTTCTTTAGTTCACTTCAAAATTCCTATCAAACATACCTATGGTGGCACTCATTTCACATTTTTATTTGAAATTCTAAAATGATATGAAAACAGAGAAATAAATTTGTTTTAGATGAATTCGTAGTACATCTTAGATGGCTCTGGAAAAGGAACTTCCTACTTTGGCCTTTTTCATTAGCACAGTATTGAAAACTAAACACAGGAACAGCACAGAAATTTAATTATTTATTTTATGGCTACTAATTGAAGTGAGGTAGACTCCTTTCATTAAGTTGAAAGTGGAGAATGGTTACACTCCATACAATAGGAAGACAAATAAGCATAATATTTACAACAAGGGTATCCTGGGAACAGTAAGGAATACCCAAAGAATTCCAGGCTGCTTTGAGTGAGTCCTGTTAGTGTCCAGAGAGTAAAACAAGAGAAAACTTTGCACTAAAGAGAAATCTCAAGATCTGCCCTATCATCTTGCTCAGATATTCTGTAAAAGGGAAGTGTAAAGGTCAAGCTCAAAAGCTACCCATTATCAAATATCCAAATTGGAGTCAGGCTATAACATTTATATTAAGAATAGTTTAGAATAACTCTAACTTATAAAGGTATAAAATGCACAAAACTGTTATCACCAACGACATCTCACTTAATTTTTTCTCATTAATTGTATGTGAGATAAAAGGCATGATATATAAGAAAGACACAAATAGTTTCAATAATCTTTGGAGGAAAAGTAAATATGCTTTATTTATTTTTATATATATACAGAATATTTACAGCTCTAGAACAGAGAATGTATGGGCAAAAAAGTCTGCACATACCCACAATGTCTCTGTTGTTTATAACACTCACAACCTTTTTAAAAAGCCAATGGTTTTTTGTAAGACAAAAATAAAGCTCTCTGTTTTGATGTGCATGTTTGAAATTTTGAAAACTTAGAAGGATATTTGTGGAACCTGAGCATATGGGGACCTCTGAGTGAGTACCCATGAGTGAGGGCACCTCAAAAGGGGATATTAGACACTTTGTACAGGAGCTGTAGAGTTTCTATGAAATTACCTGTGACCAAGCTTTGCAAAGTTGCTCTGGGGACAATAGTGGAGATGATAGCCTTTACATGGATCATCTAGTTGTAAGCAAGGAAACCAAAACTACAAATAGTGCAATTAAACAACATTTCTGCCACCATTTTTTTAAGTTGCATAAGTACTAGGTTCAAATATATTACAATGCATAAGGAGACATCCTAACAATGACAAATAGTAGATTCTTGCCAGAATTGTTAAGAAATTTAAAATAATATAAATTAAATAATTCAAAACATTTTTAAATGGGGAAAAATTTGTAGCCAGATTATCCTGTAGTATTTTATAGATTTTACATAGTCATACACAGAGCAACATAACTTCCTTTGTAATGTGCATAATAAAAAGTATGAGGGATATAAAATTAAAGAGGACAGAGAGGTTCCTGGGTGCATGTGTTTCATAGAAGGAAGTTGGTGGTAGGAGGGGGATGCATTAAAATATAAACAGGTAGTGATGAGTTCTATGAAGAAAATGAGAGAAAGTTCTTCATCAAAGTGATTCACAAGAGGTTATGGAGCAATAGTGATTTGAGTTGGCTAGTGGAGGCTTTCTCAAGAGGCAGCATGTAATCTAAGTGACAAGGAGTCAGCTATGGGGATATCAGGAAACATCTGAAGAAGAGAAATGAGTAAATGGTCTCTGATATGAAAATATCACATTTTGAGATTTAATATCAGTAGTCTCTCTTTATGTGCATTTGTGTTTTCTGTAATTTCAGTAATTGGTGGTTAAGAGTGGTTTGATAATATTTTTAGAATTCCAGAAATAAACAATTCATAAATTTTAAATTATGTGTGATCCTCAGTAGAATGATGAAATCTCAAGCTGTTCCACTCTGTCCCACTCAAAATGTGAATCATTCCTTTGTTCAGCACTTACACTCAGAATACACTACTGCTCTGTAAACTACTTAGTAGCTATCTTGGTTAACATCAGTACTATAGAACAATGTTTATGTGAAATTAACCCTTACTTTACTTAATAATTGCCACCAAACCACAGTTGTAATGATCTTAGCAATTCAAATATGCCAAAAAATGCCTGAGACTATTTGCTTTAAATGAAAAACTGAAAGTTCATCATAGTTATGTATATACAAGGGATTTAAAGATCACAGTCTATATAGGACGTGGTACTCTCTGAGGTTTTGGTATTCACTGGCTATTTGGAAGGCATCTTCCAGGAATAAGACAGAATTATTATATATATTAAAGTAACCTGAGTGATACTACCTTCCACAAGGATTCCTCTTTCAATAGAAGCTTTCCAAGATTTTTAGGATGTGTAGTTGATTTCAAGCTTTCTACCTGCTGTCATATCATTTTATCTAGCCCATCTGTAGAGAAGAATATATGTCTTCAGGGTTTCTCTGGTAGCTCCAATTTATAGTTTACAAGAAGTCAGAATGCAGCTGATCCCAGCACCCAGAAGGAAGCTCCCCAGCTGCATCCCAGGCTCCTAGGGCAGAGAAGCTCAGCCAGTCCCAGCACCCTAAAGGAAGCTCCCCCACTGCCATCCCAAGATTCTAGGGCAGAGAAGGTGAGCTGCGTGGGTGCCAGAAGCAACCTCCACCCCTGTGGAAATGAGAAGATACATGAACAAGCCTCAAAAACAGACTTCTGGATCACCTACAGCAACCCCAAAGGGAAATGAAATGGAACAATCTGATACTCAACCACCTGGACTCTCTCAACTGGCAACAAAAGAGGATCTGAGGAAAATGAAATTAGAAATAATTACTCAGATAACAGCAAAGATTTTGCTCATGGTGCAAGACATGATTAATAAATCTAGAGAGGACACACATAAAAA
>NW_004624789.1:7731607-7747739 GCF_000247695.1 Heterocephalus glaber | reverse complement strand
GTCTTCTCATTTTTGTTTTTGGTACTGTCCTTGGTTTAACTCCTGGGTTGATAGTTTGTAATTGCTTATTGTAGGTATCTTTGTTGCTTGTAATTAGAACCCTTATGGAATGATTGCTTCTCAGAGGTGTCTTCCAGATATAGGTGGTCTTTAAGCTTTGAGTCTCTAATGACTCTAAGGCTATCTCATTTTCCTTATACTAGGAAGGTTCATTGACTAGATCAAAAACAACCCCTTAGCCCAAGTGATACAATCAGCAACACCACTGCAACAAGTAAATCTTTGAAAATGACATTTTGTGGTAGTTATTAATCTATGACCTTTAGCTGTGTGAATTAAATCAAGATCGAGGACCAACACAACATTATAGTGAATAAACTCTTCAATATAACAACTTTACCCTTTAGGATGGGGAGTTAGAAGGGGTTGGGGAGGGAGGGACAGATGGGAAGACGTATAGGGGAAAGATAGCAATGTGACCAGAGGACACAGGTGAGAAGGAAAAAGAGAATAATAGGAAAATGAAGAAGAACTCTGACTGAGGACCAAAACAGGGACAAAAAGGGAAGATGAACAATGTGGGAGAGCAAGAGAATGAGTATAAGAGAGAGAGAGAGAAAGGAAAGAGAAAAGAAAAAAGAAAATAAAAGGAGAGAAAAACAAATATTTGCAAAGAGTAGGAAAAAAATTAAAGATAAGAGGAGCAAAAGAAAAGAAAAGAGAAAAAAACAAACTAATAATACTAATTTTGGGGAAAAAAAATAACAATGAAGATGAAGGGCCTCTTTCAGGGTATACCTCTGCTGTCACAATAGACAACGTGGGTAGCAGTGTGGAGATATAAGTCAATGAGTCTCAGTAAGCTAGTTGCAGACCCATAAGATTCAGGCAGATTTCTGGCTGCAAGTCCCAAGTTGAGCTCCCTGTCCTCTTGTAGGGTTGAACTCTCCAGAGTTGTATTGCAGGTTCCAGCTGTCCTTCCCCTGAAGATAGTCTCGGTCCTCATGGGAGGTGAAGATGACTCCAAGTTACCCAGTACAGTGGTCTGGTGGTCCAGTGTCCTCTGAGTCTTTGTATTGTGGAACCAGGTGGCTGTACAGAGAAGAGGCCAGAGGAGCAGAGGGGGCGGGGGGGGTCCAGTGGATTGCTGATTTGGCATGTTCCGCACGACTCCCGACTTTGGTGTCTGTATCATTTTAATTTAAATGAGAAATTCAATTTGATCTATCAGGTAAATAAAATTTGCATATCTACAACTGCAGCTTTACATATAGATAGGAGCTAGAAATAGTATAATTATTGTTAATAAATACTTTAATTCAGGATATAACAACACAGAAGGTGCACTATCATAGAATCACATGAATCATAGTTCTTTGCAACAGCAAATATATGCCAGGTATGGTGGTGCATGTATATAATCCCAGTGAAGGGGTGAGGCAGGAGGACCACTGAGAGTTAGAGACCAATCTGGACTACATAGTGAGTTCAAGACCAAACACATAACAAGAACCTCTCTCAAAAAAAAAAAAAATAGCAAATATGAATTACTTTATAAATGATACAGATACACTTCCTCTATTTTGAAATAAATCTTTCACTCATTCTAAAGTTATTCCCACTTTACTATCTTTAAGGTTTGGGATTAATAGCAAACAAATTGGCAATATATGGAGAAATATTCTCAAAAGAAGCCATTAGCTTTTGAGACTCAACATTTTCCTATATAGAAGATAGTTAAATGTTCTAATAGTGAGTTTGGGCTGCTAAAACAAATTACCATGGACTGGTAAAGATTTATCCAACACAGTTTTATTTTTCACAGTTCTGAATGATAGGATTCCTAAGATCAAAATGCCACAAGATTTAGTCTGGTAAAGGCCCATTATATTTACATATATATATATATATATATATGTTAGCACTGAAACTAAATCCAGGGCTTTTGGAATGAGCTACATCACCAGCACTTTAAAATTTTTTTTAATATTTTGAGGCAGGGTCTTGCTAAATCCCTATGTTGTGTAGGCAGGGTTCAAACTTGCCATCCTCCATCCTCATCTTCCCAGAGTTCTGGTGTTCACCACCAATGCTTACCCATTAGATAGTAACATCAAAAATAAGTGCTCTACTACATCGATATTCACCTCATCTCATGACTAAGTGGTAGGACTTTATAGGTAAAACTTTATGGGACTGTTTCTTACTTGGAAATGGAGACATAGTCATGACTGTACCAAAATTAGATAGAAGAAATGAAATTTTGCCCCACTCTGCAATTTATTTAGGAATAGGAACTGAGAAAATCAATTAATAGTGTACATCATGGATTAATATCTTTTCTGTTCTGAAATATTTAAATACAATCCTTGCTTTAGGACAATAAATTTGGGCAAATAAAAAGAAACAAATTGTAAATTTGGAGAGATAGGAAGTGACATGTATTTCACATATCCAATACTATTAACTATTTCAGTGCAGGTTTTCTTTATGCTTTTAAACATCAACGTTACAACATATTCATTTAATTAATTCATTCAAGCTCTTAAACCTTTCTCACTTCTTGTTTTAAATATCAACATATTTTAAATTGCATGTTCAATGAAACCACTACTTTAAGGTATTAAGAATATGCAAACACATATATGTACATGTCGCATTCTTAATACTTTATATGTATGTGTCACATTCTAAATATATCTATGTGTTCAGTATTATATTTTGTTGTTTATTGCTATACATTTGTAACAGTAATGTATATATTTTGATTAAAACAAATACATTCCGATAGACCAGGCTGAGAACCTCTTGGATACTCTAAGCCTTTATTGTATCTACCACAGTTACTTCAGAAACTGAATGAACAAAATAAATGATAAAAATGCTGTCAATTCTAATCAACACTTGTTTATAACCTCCTTGTGGTTACTGAAAGGAGTTCTTGTATTCCAGAAAGGTGCTGCATCTTAATGAGCTTTTTTCCTATTGCTACAAGCTGTGTTTCATACAACATTAGTAATTGCACTGTATTTGAGGACCACTTGTGTACAGTCTGAGCTTATCACTCCCACTAATTTCATAAACTAGGGTAACTAGTTTTAGTATCAAATTAAGTATCACCTGTACCACTCCAATGTCTTCTTATCTGGAAACTTGTTCTTATTGAAGGACATCTACGTAAGTCATCTTGATTCTTTTTGTAACTTTCCATAGACACTTTCATAACCAAGTAACACAAAACAAAGTGGTACTTATCATACAGTCGGCTTGGAGATCTTGTCTCAATATACTGTAAGGCTATTGCCTACAGCACAGGGTCACTAAATGTTCAAATACTATTCTTGGAGTGGGAGCTTACTTCTTCAGGCACCTTCTTTGTAAACTACTCCTACCTGCAACTGATGTGGCAATGTGTATTTTCCTTTCTGTTGTTCTTTTACATTGTCTTCCAATAATATTACAACCAATTTCCAAAACAGCCATTCAACTCTTAGATCTAGCATATTAATTGTGGACTAACCTCCCATGGTTGACTTTCCTGAAAAAGAAACATAATATCAAGACCAGAGTGTGTTGTTTGATTAGGTCTCTTGAGAACGTCTACCATAAATATCCTAAGACTCAAAGAAACTTGGTTCAGTATGGATGAACTCGATGAAATTCCTCCAATCCTTGATTTTGAATATATCATCTCCATTTAGTCATAAACTTTACTGTGTTACTCCCTCTTTTGCACACCTTTTCCAGTATCACCAAATATTTGATAGGTATTTCTGTTTTCGGAATCATCTGATATTCTTCATTGGCAAGAACAGTCTCTTTGAATGCTCAATAACAAATTATAAATCATCTTTCAGTTAGTCTATGAAATTGACTACATTAAATAGTTTCACAGTTCAGAACACAAGAGAGTTTTGATGAAGAGTAATATTTAATGTCTATCAAAGCCTGCTTGAGTTCTGACTGCAAGCACATTCAAAAATCTCATGAAAAAGTGAATAATAATATATAGTAGAAGTGCCTGAATAACTTGCCTTTTGTCAATTTTTAAATTATTTCTGCTGAGAACTTAATTTTAATTGAGATTTAATTTTAGGACTTTATGGATAGAAGTTACAAAATTCTGAAGTGGGTTTTACTAACAAACCAAGTAGTACCACCAGTCTGTTGTAATGATTTAAGTGTTGAGATTAGAAAAACATTGTTTCTCATATTTTGGGGCACACCCCTGATTGAATTGGCATACATAGTTTCTCAAAATATTATATAATGTGCTAAATCATGACATTTAGCTTAGTTCTTTAGCTAATTTTCCCTCTACATGGGAAACCTTAATTTGCCTTGCATTTGTTTTCATAAGTAAACAAATATGTCATCACCAGTGTAGTGTGCTTACTTACACTTAATAGCTTTCAGCTTCAGGTACCTACAATACCAGATTAAGATTGTATTGATGAATTTAAATATCTTGAGTAAGAACTAAGTAGTTTGTTCTCTAACATTTATATAGTCATAATGTATTTCACTGGCTACAAATTTTATTACAGTTTCTTAATCATTCCATTAATATTTCATTCTAGTATTTTGCACAAAAATAGTGTCAAGATAAGAAGCTGGTATCTGTTTCAACTTATTGAAAATATTTTCAGGGTCAAAAATTATTTTACAGGTCACATCAGAAATAAACCCATAGGGATTCAGCTCAGTGGTTCCGCCGCCTGCCTTGCAAGCACAAGGACCCAAGTTCAATCCCCCCGGGACCAAAAAAAAAAAAAGAAGAAAGAAAGAAAGAAAAGAAGTAAACCCAAGAAGTTCAATAATTGAGGTGGTTTGGAATAGAGAAAAAATACAAACTTTAGAAACTGTCACAGGCGGGATTCTGTCTAATCTACACCACTTAGAATGTGTGCAATAGTGAGAAAATAATTGATTATTCTTATCCACAAATTATACTCACTATTTTTCTTTTTATGAAAATATCAGTGATAATACATCATACATTGAACACTTACTCAATTGGAGCAGATACCCTCAACATTGGTATTAATAATACATTCATGGAATAATATTTGTAGGAGATAGACTAATTTAGAAATGATTATTTGATGAATTAAGTTAAATAACCAGTGAATTCTATTGGTACACAAAAAGTATCAATTAGTTGTTCTAATTGAATAGATAAGGATACTGTTGGCAGAATTGATATATGTAAATACTAAACTCTTCTTGCTCATATTTTAAGCAAATTAGATATTTTCTTCCATAACTTAATTTTATAAGTGAATTGTTTATAAATTGGTGGCAATGTGTACTTTATGATGACCCTATACTATGGCTTTTATCTTGATGTCCCCATAAAGCCTCATGTAGTCATAGGTGGGGTTTTCAGAGGTGGCTGAATCTAGGGTGTGTGATACTGGGATTAAGGGTGTGTGTTACTAAATTAATTCCACTGACTGGAATTGGTATAGTTCTGGGTGTAGCTGAGTGGATTTACTGAAGACAGAAAGCCCACACTGAGTGCAAGTGGCACCACCCAAAAGTATGTATCTTGGGTGGAATAAAAACAGACAGAAAGAATGCAAGCTATTGCTTGCTGCTTACTGCCAACTGCCTGGTATGCTATGGACTGTTGCCCCACTGACATGTCTTGGAGGCAGTAAACTATGCATAGAAATCTCTACAAAGTGTGAGTCAAGAAAAATCCCTTTCCTCCTTTAACTTTGGGTGTCAGGTATTTTGTTTCAGTAATGAGAAAAGTAACTGAGACAACCTATGGGATTATTCTGAAAATTGGAAAAAAGTATTAAATGGCAAAATTTTTGCAAGTTGATGATTTATGTTTTTATTTTTATACTAAAAATTAATGAAAGTATTTTAAAATAAGATCATATGACACCAGTATAATTTTCCTGATTTTATTTTAAATAATAAATCAATGAAAGAGTTGTAGGTATCCTGCAGAGGATAATTTTAAGGACAATAATTAGACAAATATTTCTGGTTTTAATTTGCATACAAAACTTAGGTTTCCTAATTACTTTCAAGAGAGAGGGGGCTCACTGTGGCTAATCTGTTTCTTTTTTTAATTATTCTTTTATTGGTACATTTTAGGTATACAATACATTTACATTTATCATTGGGTGCTTGTACCTGAACATGCTGTATTTTAGTTCTTATTTTTCCCCCATTACCTGTGTGCCCCTTGCTAATCTGTTTCTTTATCTATGTTTTCCTACAAACAAACATTCTTATATTTCCTTAGGGAGGCAAAAGATATCAATGATAAAGTCAAGAATAGACAAGATTTCATTTATTTATATATGATATATGTTACAACATAGCCATCTTCTAATTAACATCAGTAATTGAGAAGAATCTTTTACTAGTATCCTGTTTCCTCTGTCAGCTGTGCCAGGCTTTGGAGAGGCTCCAGTAAACTTTAATTTGCTATTACCAAACTTTGATCTCCTTGCTTCTGCAGATTGCTTTGCACCTAAGAGTCAATGTTGTGTAACATGTTCCATTTTGTGCTGGGGGTTTATTTATTGTGCAGTTTTTCCTCTTCATTCCTCTTAAAGCTTGTAGCATCTTCTGTCCACTTCAATTAACTCTTTAGCTAGAAAATCTATTCTACACTCCAGACTTAGTTTATTTTGATACAAATGTGCTGGTATCAAAATGATATTTCTGGATATTGATTGATGACAAAAATAAGCATTATTTTCAAGACATTGATTTTAAGTGTTTCATAATTATTAGAAAGGAAATTTATACTCTAAATTGCATTATAATTTTGAACTGTTTATAAGTTTGTGTTTTTAAACCATGGCAACACATTATGTATACAAAGCCTACTGAAATATATAATGTCATTGAACTTTAGTTAAACATAAAAATGTAATAAAAATATTATCTCTAGACTTGATAAACTTTTTAAATTTTTTATTAGCATGTGTATAATACACATTTGTGGAGTTCATACATTTACATGTTACATCTTAATCATTTTTACTTCCCTCTTCTCTGCCCTCCCTCTTGTTTCCCCATCATATCTTTTCAAAAAGTAAGGAGAGATTTTTATTTTTCCCATATTTTGATTGTCTTTAATGAAATAATAAGGGAATGAAATATGAATCTATAAATATGATGTTGCATTTAAATATTGTTTTCTTTTTCTCAAATCTAATAATTTATAGGATTTCAAAAGAAAGAAAAACAACAGAGTGAAAGAATTTCAGGAGAAATATGGTTTTTAAAAGTTGAATTAAAAAAATACTGTACTGTACTAGGTGCAAGAAAGAGAGGGGAAAATATGAATTTATATCATGAATCCTGGACTGAGCTCTTCCAGATATTTTCTATCTTCTCTACTCAGTATATAAACTGTTAGTTGGTCTGGAAAGACTGATGTGGATTTTTATATAAATAAGAGATAATTTCTAATTGTTCAGAGAACAGTGTTTTAATTTCACATTTCGGAAAGGCCCAGAGGCTATGCTGATCCCCAAATGGAGAACTCAAGGGAAAGGTTTCTGAGTCAGAGAGCAGCAGTTAAAGTACCATTTGCATCTTTCCCTTCTCTATTACCTGCAGACAGCTCCCTGTCACAGTGTTCCAGGACACTCCCTTTCCCTACAGGAGGTGATCAATGCCCCTTTGTTATCAGATGAGAAAGTAGAAAATTCTTTACGATCCATTTTGAAAACAGGAAATGTCACAATAAATGGAGTATTTGGTGGTAATAAGGGGGAAGACAGAATACTTTTGACTAAGTAGGCTGGTCTGTTTTATTAACTTCCTTTACAAACATATTAAAAGCACAAAATTTGGTATCAGTTTTCATGAAATGTACACTAAGGAAAAAAGAGAAATCTATATGAAATAAGCATTAAAGTTTCAACATAGACAATTGAAAAAAAACTTGGAAACCTTCATAAGTTAAGAAATTGTGTGTATATATTTTCATATACGTCTAAAAAATAAATTTATTTACCATTATACAGAATGTTTCTTGATCTTCAAGTTTCACTCACTTGAATAATATTGCCAAAGTTTTGAAAAATAAAGCTTTTCTTCATTTTTAGCAGGAAGTACAAATTGCAAAGTACACTATGTGTAATGTCATCTATTTTGCTTTTATTATTGAGCAATTAAACCAAACATGTATTCTATTAATCAATAAGGTAAGAGTAGGAGGAGTTGATCTCGGCAAGATCCTCTTTTCAGTCCATCATCATTGACTGTAAATAGGAGTAAGCCATGATTGTGCAGCATACTGTGTATGCAAAGAAGGGCCACCCCACTGTGTTTTTTTATAACTTCACTCCCAAAGGGTAAAAACGAAAAGATCACCCTGTACATTATAATAAAGTTCTTCATATTTGGTGCTCTGCAGTCTTTCAGATTCAGGTTCAGGAAAGAAATGTTTTATTAAAAACAGAACATAAAAACTGGCCTTCAATTTATCAAATGTGAAAAATGAGATTATTGATTTATAAAGTAGAAAAGAATGATTCCATGCTAATAGCCAAACTAAGACTCTGAAATTAAAACAAACATTATTTTCAAATACTACTTATATTCAAAACATTTGCAATGAAATAAACTAACATGAAAATTAACTTAATGAAAATGTAAAATGACCAAAATAATTATGTTTATTAAAGGAAGAGTAAGAATAATTTCTCTTCTTTATGCTTTTCTAGTATTTCCCAAAATAAGTCTCTAAAGCTATGTATTTTAAAACAATTTTAGAAGCCTTTACAGACAGAAAGTGACAAGATGTAGGGAGAAAGCAACACCGAAAGAGTTGAAGAGTGAGAATGATGGAAACAAAAAACTAATGTTGAAAGAGAAAAACTAGTGTTTAAGAACTAAATTATATAGGCTACAAAAATGATGTTCTTTATCAACACAAATTTTAAAGATCTTAAATAGTACTGCAGACTGTATTATTACATAAACATTTCTTGAATCTTGAACAATTTCCATTTTTTCACTCATGAAAACTAAGCTCTAAAGATGTTCATTGAAGTTGAGGCAGGATATTGGGGTGTAGTAAACTGGCTGGGTAAGTGCACATGACCTGTCAATCACAGAATTTGAGGGCACATTCCCAGAACTGTTCCCAAAATTCTACCTGGAACCAATCAGAAAGTACTCATGAGAATCAAGACACCCTAGATCTGACATCAGTCCGAGAGGTGGGAGACACAAAAAATGGCCACCACTAAGCTCTTGGCCACTGTGCTCTCTTTCACAGTGGTCTGCTCTCACCCTGTAGTGTATTTTTCCCTACCTTTAATTGACCTACATTCACTCTGTAGCACTTGTTTCTTTTCCTACCTTTAATAATGGTAAAACCTTGCTACCATTTGCTCTTGTTTTTTACAATTATTTGTTTGTGACAAGAAGAACATAGAAAGAAACTCTAGAAGGAGTCCCCAGCACCCTAGAAACTGGTAATAGGCTATGTGCACTGCCATAGAAAGAAAAGTGTTTGGTATTAATTAGAAATCACCTCAAATTTTTGCTTTATTTATTTTGTGTATACCTAATCCACCAACTGAACATAGCAAATAGTACCTGTGAATAAAGTTAAATGAATAAGTTAAATGAATAAATGAAACTTAAAAATTCTGTGTAGTAAATCCCTTCTCAAAGAACACAATATTATATATGTGTGTGTGTATATATATATATATTATATGTATAGATGAAGAATACAACTTGAATCTTTCAAACACAAGTACCTATTATTCTGTGTAATTCTTCAATTGTGTATTCAATAATGTTTCAATTCTGTATTCGGGTTCTATATGATCAAAGTGACAGAATTGTTCACTTCAGAACTTCTAGACTCCCCTTAGGGAGATGATCGTGCTATAATGGGGTTCTCCTTGTATAATACAGTAATAAAATATCCAAAGTGCATTTAGAAAATGTGAACATCTACCCTGAATCCAGCTTACTTTGGGGTGTTCATCATCCCTGTGTGTCCTCATGGATTTCATGGGCAGTGGTTTTCTATCATCCCTACAAAGACCCTGGCTCCATAGAGTGATTGGTTCTGACATGAAAAGGATATAATAGGGATAATTTAGGTGGAAAAGAAGTTATTTTAAAACTGGATTTGAATTGTGTGTGTTTATTTGGCTACACATTTGAGGAGCTGATGCAAAGGATTATGAAATCTCTAGCAAAGCTGCTCCTGTCCTCCCCGGCAGGAACTTTGTGGGGTTTCTAAGAGTTTAAATCTCAAAATCTTTCTGTATTTCCTTGCCCTTATTGGTACATAGTAAACTTTGAGAGACCTCTGGCTGCTTCTTTGTATCATGTTTTGCCTGGAGATTTCACATGTTGGTAACTATGGACCCAGAGTTTTCTTGTTGGTATAATCTAAAGGAATCTCACTCCAGACAAGACAAAATTTTTCTCTTTCTTTTTTTTTTCAAAGCATATTCTCTGTGCCCTCAAAATCTTTCATATTATGTCCCATTAATTAAATGTCAGGGGGTCGGGGATTTAGCTCAGTGGTTTCTCCCCTTGCTGCACAAGCGCAAGGGCCCAAATTCAATCCCCGGTACAAAAAAAAAAAAAAATTAAATGGCAGGACTAAATTTTTGGAAAGAATTATCAAATAAGTACATGCTTCCCTCATTCCCATATCCTTTTATCTGTATCCTTTAACGAAGAAAAGGAAAATATGAGCACAAAAATTTATTATCGCAAAGTGCTTCCCAGGTGTTCATACTAAAGGTTTATAATAAAGCCACAGGGTAACTTGTTTTAATCAGTATTGTCCACATTTATTTAAACAAGTACAACTTTTATTTTTTCTAATCTTCTATCAAATTTGGTGGCAGAATGTTTTAGAGAATACAGTGCCTTTTGAAAAAAGCTTTTAAATTACCTACAAAAGTTGAACCATGAGTATTTAGAAGGAAGTATAAGATACCACTAACTAGAATGGATAATTATGAGGTTTCATACAGATTATAAGGAAATGTAAAAATGAAGACATATTACTTTATTGAAAGTGATTAAGTAGTAACTGTCATCAGTTATAAAATGAATCACCTTGAAAAATAGAAAATAATTGCATTCCCTCTTCACTAAAGAGAATTGAGCCAATCAAAACTGGATTTTTAATTATAAAATTCTCAAATAGCAAAGCTGATGACCAAAAAAAAAGTGGTGTTCTAATTCTTAGAGAATTTTTAAATCAAAATAGAAAAATATCTTTTGCTAACTAATATTCAAAACAGGAAATGATGCTCATATAACATTTTTAGCTTTTTAATAGACTAAGTAGAACTATCTTGATATTCTCCCTTAATTTTCTGTGTTACATCTATTTACTTTACTTAAGCTTCAGTTTAATCTAATTTTGGATGAAACTTCCACTTCTGAAAGAATAAGACTATCTAGTCACAAAAGATTTTTTTTTCTTTTTTGCCAAAATGCAAACAATTTCTTTTATAGCCATCTAATAGATATACTTCTAAACTATTTGTATATAACATTGTCTTTCTGCCAATGTAATAATTCTAGAACTCCTGACAGGACTTGCAGATTTCTGATTTCCTGAACTTCTAATATCTTTTTGTTTGAGTTCTCAATCACATCTAGATTGGTTTTTTTTACTAAACTATCTATGCCTTTCCAGGTAGGAGCTTATGAGCTAGCTTGACAATTGCTTCCAAGATCCATTGGCTGTGTTACACCTGACATTAAATTCCAAGGTCTTTACCTTTCTGTTGCTTCTCACTATTCTTCATTTTACCATGGTTTTAAATCTAAAATGTCAGTTTCAGCCAAAAACAAAATATATTTTACTTTTCTTGAATATGCTTTTGTATATCAGCAACTCAAAGTTATGCTCTCTTCATATTCTAGTTCTTACAATATCTGACATAGACAATAGTTTCAATAAACTTACCTTTTGGAAATGAATAGATGAATACAAAAGGTAAGAAAGACTGGGGTCTAATGTAACTTTTTCTTCACTATGATAACTTTGTATCAGTATAAACAGTTACAGCAACAACAACAAAATAAAAATAGTGTTAGAAGAAATGATGTTATAAATAGGATAAATTAACTCACCACCCTGAAGGAAATTTCTTATTTTAAATTTCAGAAATGTAACTGTCTTCTGGTTTTCTTTGCTATGGGAAAATTATACAGACATCTATAAACAATAGATAAAATTCTTTGATGCATAGTTCTGGAGGCTAGAATGTCTGTTGAAGATATTCATGCTTTGGCACAATGGCAGGAGGTTAAGCAAACACACTTCTGACAGAGACAGAAAAAAGGGGGTATGGTCTCTCATTTATAAATATCTCACTTCATGATATTATTTACACCCATGAGAGCATAGTTCCCCCCAGGACCTAATACCGTTAATGGTCTCAACCCTTAATACTATTAAATAACAATTAAAATGTCAACACAGTTGTGAAGAGAATATTCACAACATAACAATAATCTTCTATGATTATTAATTAAATTAATTTGAAAAGATTATATTCAGGTGATCTATAAATTACACAGTATGGCAAGGAACATTTTTGGATGGCATAATTAGTTAAGAAATAAAGGTGTTAAGTAAGTGTTTGCTTCTTAATTTGTTTATTTTTTGTGCTGGAAGTAAGTTAAATACTATGAAATGAAGATTACTTAATAATGAAAATAAATTTGACTTTTGAATATGCAATACTAGATTTTAATGCAACTCTGTTCTTAAACAGAGGATAACCTATGACTCACACTTTGTCATCTATTATCATAATTCTCAAACACATCAAACCTATGGTCCTGACATTTCTTTCCTATGATCTCTATGATCAAGAATGAAGATGATTACAGTGATGCTATAAAACAACATGAAACAACATTTACACTCAAAATTCGTGTCCTTTTTGCTAAATGAATAAATAAATTCTTTAAATCAGACCTTAAAGTGTACAGCTAATATAGATGCTCTACTTCTTCCAAATTCTACATTTTTAATATTTTCATCTGTTGTTATAAAAGAGTGAAATGTCTTTACTCTGATATGGAATAACAAACAAAGATAACAACAGTGTAAATGAAAATTAAATTTGAAATCACATAGATTATGAAATGTTAGTTATAAAGCTTATTATTTGTTTTTAATAATTTGAAACATGAATTAATCAGAATACAACTTTCATAATAATACCCAAATAATTAAAATCTGCTACTAAGTACTAATATTTTTCTGCAAAATGTGCTTTGCAAATCTTCAAATAGTAGTTACAGTAGCTATAGTAGTTACTGAATTTTTCAAATGAGGAAGTTTAATATTTTTGGTGCATTTACTCTATATTTATTTTAATCATTTAAAAAGAGGTAGCATCTACTTCATTAGCTCGTAAAACTTAATCAAGAATTTTCATAGCAGAAAAACTAACAATATATTTTGAATATAAACCAATTTGAAAACTTCTAACACTCTCAAGTAACTCAACTGTCAAAAACATTTTTATAAAATATTGAATCAAATTTCAGAATTTTTTATATTATTAATTTTATTGGTACATTTTAGGTATACAATATAATGACATTCATCATTGGGAATTTGTACCTTTACATACTCTATATTGGTTCTTATTTTTTTCCTCATTCCCCTGCCCTCCTTTCAACCCCTCCACCTCGCACTATTTGCAAAGACTTGGTTTCCTTTTTTTCCTTTTATCATACTTTTTCCTTTCCCTTCTTTCCTTTCCCCTACTTCTCCCACTTCCTCTTCTCCCTTAGAACTTTTCTCCTGTTTCACTTTATCTATTATACATTTTGATTCTTATTTACACTTTCAGTTTCTTGCACCAGAGAAACTGTTCTGTATCTACACGTATGTGTCCTATTTATTTCACTTAAGAGTATCGCCTCAATGTATATCCATTTAGCTATACATGTCTCTAATTTCTCCTTCTTTATGGCTGAGTGGTACTCCATTCTATAGAAAAACCACATTTTCTTGATCCAGTCTCCAGTTGATGGGCATTTGGGCTGTTTGCAAGTTTTAGCTATTACAAACGGTACTGCCATGAACATGGATGCACATATATCACTGTGGTATGATTCTTTTAATTCTTTGGGGAAGATACCCAGCAGAGGAATAGCTGGGTCAAATGGGACTTCTAGTCCTAGTTCTCTGAGATATCACCATACTGATTTCCACAGTGGTTGCACCAGTCTACACTCCCACCAGCCGTGGAGCAGTGTTCCTCTTTCCCCACAGCCCAGCCAGCATTTGTTATTGGTTGACTTCATGATAGCAGCCATTCTTTCTGGAGTGAGGTGCCATCTTAGCATTGTTATTTACATCTCTCAAATGACCAATGATGTTGAAGAGTTTTTCATTTGTTTATTTGCTATTTCTACTTCTTTGTCTGAGAAATGTCTGTTCATTTCACATGCCCTTTTTTGGATTGTATCTTTAAATTTGGGAGGTCTGATTTTTTTTAATTTCTTTACATATTCTATATAGTAGACCTTTGTCTGAGGAACTGCTAGTGAAAATTTTTTCCCACATTGTGGACTGTATCTTTACACTGTTGGTGGTTTCTCTTGCTGTGCAGAAGCTTTTTAATAAGAAGATATCCAAATTCTTGATTGTTTGTGCTAGTTCACGGGCAACTGAGGTTTTGTTCATAAAGTCTTTTCCTATGCCAATGTCTTCCAGAGTTCTACCTAACTCTCTTCCAGCTGGTTTAGTGTTTTGGCTTTAATATTTAGATCTTTAATCCACTTCGATTTTAGTTTAATACATGGTGAGAGATATAGGTCTAGTTTTAATCTTTGGAAAGTTGAAGCTCACTTTTTCCAGCACCACTTTGAATATGAACCAAATCAAAAACTTCTAACACTCCCAAGTAACTAAATTGTAAAAAACACTTTTATAAAATAATGAATCAAATTTCAGAATTTTTTTCCATAAAAGTAGAGATAGGCTCTATCTGGGTTAGCTGCCAAGAATATTAATAGTAGGATTAAAAAACATTGAATATTGTACAATAGAAGTTTTGACTTAATTCTTACAACCTCAATGAATCCCCTGAAAACACAGAATTGAAAAGAAGCTTAAAATAATGATTTTTTCCCCTGATACCAAAGCCACAGAAGGACTCAAACAAAGGGGAACTACAGGCCAATCTCTCTAAGGAGCACAGATTCAAAAGTCCTTAATAAAATAGTGGCAAAAGGAATGCAGCAAATCATCAAGAAGATCATACACCATGACCAAGTGTATTCATCCCAGGGACACAGGGATGATTCAACATATGCAAATGCATAAGAGCCAAAGACAAAAATCACATGACCATCTCAACAGATGCAGAAAAAGCATTTGACAAAGTTCAACACCCATTCATGATAAAAATTCTACAGAAAATTAGAATAGATGGTATCTATTTCAATCTGATAAAAGCCATCTATGACAAACCAACAGCCCATGTGATAGTAAATGGTCAAAAATGGAAAGCTTTCACTGTAAAATTAGGAGCAAGAGAAGACTATCCACTATCACCACTCATATTCAGTATAGTTCTAGAAACATAAACAGAGAAAAAGAAATAAATGGAGTAAAGATAGGAAAGAAAAAAGGTAAATTATTATTATTGGCAGATGATAAGATGCTCTATATAGAAGACTCCAAAAACTCCACCAAAAGACTTCCAGGTTTTAAAGCAGCACAGTTTTTAATAGCTAAATCTCGGAAACAAACCAAATGTCCACCAACCAATGAATGGAAAAAATATATATATATGTTAAATATATTGTAATACTATACAGCCACAAAGAAGGATAAACTTGAGAAATTTCTATGTAAATAGATGCACCTTGAGACCACATTCTTAAATGAAATAAATTGAACACACGTGTAAATATCACATTGTTTCTCATATGAGAAACTGAAAGTGTAAATGATGACCAAAATGTAAACTAGGAAGAAATTGTTCAAAATAATACCAAGTATCAGCTACTTTTTTAATAATTAAAATGTTTTATACAAAAAAGGTACAGTTTTCTTAGGATATGAGTTGAGGAATAGATTAGAAATTAAAAATATATTCTTTTGGGCTGAGGATTTAGCTCA
>NW_004624789.1:7719948-7731464 GCF_000247695.1 Heterocephalus glaber | reverse complement strand
ATTACATTAAAATAAAAAAATATATTTTTGAAATATTCTTTGGGATAAACTGACAGAATAGTATATAAGTATAGTTGATCTTAGCAATTCAGAGCTGTAAATATCAGCTTCTTTTATCCTGTCCATTGACTGAACAATAAAGTGCAGATTTAATTTGCAGAAAATGGTCTCCATAAATAGGAATAGGTACCACGAATTACGGATTATGACTCAAATCAATGCCCAGAAAATAACCTCAAATCTAGATATACTGCTGGTTAAATATTGTGAGTTCTTTTCCATGAAATTATCCTATACTATATAAACATTCATGAGACTAAAAAAGTATAAGAAAATAATGATTTTGATGGCCATGGCTAACATTTTATATTGTTTACTTTGCCCCAGAAACTGTTCTAAATATGTAAATATATTAATTTATTTATTACAATAAATTTAGAGTTAATATTCTCAATTTTACAGGTAAAATAGGCTCAATTATAGAAATGTTAACTTGTACAAGGTTTATTATTAACAGAGCCAGAACATAGGAGAGCTATTTCTCATTTAATGACCAAATTACATCCATAGGGCTAGGTCATTAAATGCATTGGTCACTAAATTAGGAATTGTATTTAGCATGTACATTATAATATTCAGAACAAAAAAATGGTCAAAGGAAACTCCAACTTGATGACTTTGCTTTTATTTGTATAATTCTTATATACATTACTGCAATGTATAACAGAACATAGAACTACAGTACTATACTGTGCTGTACCATACAGTAAAATCAACAAAAACTGCAGTATTATACTGTAGAAGAAGCCATAGGCCAGCCTGTCCCCCACATTCCTGTGACATGTGAGCCACAGGTAGCAAGTCCAAACAGCGCTCCTTGGTCTTAAGTCTGAACAGTCATTACACAGATAGGTTTTTAAAGTAGGAATATCTCTACACAAAACCTCTCTATGGTGTTAAGGACCAAGCAGGATTGCATTTCTTTTAGGAGAATGAGGTATAGTAGTCCATAGTATGGAAATAATAGGTATGTGACTGAGGAAGCATATACACATACAAAGGAGAGGAAAATAGATATTCTGACTCACTGAAACAAAGAAAGCAGTTTTAATGACAAATATTAGCTACTCTAGGGTTTTTATTTACAAATTTTGTTTTAACATTTTTCAGAATTGAATATATATAACGTAGTGTGTTTAAATCTCTTTTTATTTATCATTCAAATTTGAAAAGTTAAGGTCTTTATTGTTCCGTATTTATATTTAAATTTTAAACATCTAATTTCCAAGGTGTCTATTGAGTGCTAATCAAAATGTCCTGCAATGAATAAATACACTTATAATTTAACTAGTAAACAAATGGTTTTACTGCAGCTTCTGAGAGTCTTGCTAGTGTGTGTCAGAAATCTTCACAAAAAACTGTCATGCTAAAAAGCAGATGTGGCTAGAAAAATCTTTCTGAAACACCCAGTAAACTACATGGCTCTTCCTAGAAGAATCTTTTGAAAAATGACCTGAAAAGGAAATACAGACCATAGTGAAAAGGGCTTGACTTCTAAAATCTACTTCTACCTTGCACTATGTAAAAACTCTTTGTTAAAAGAAAATTCATAGTGACCTCACAGAAATCCCTTAATTTAGTTTCCTCCATCTCTAGTAATCAACATCACATCGCACTGTGAAAGGTCTCAAAAGACATTTAGAGAATGATTAATGATTTTCAAGTAGATATGGCTACTATGCATTGTGCAGTTACCATATTATTTGGAGAAAATTTAGATTTATGTTTTAGATGATATTCCTTTTCCTTTTCCAGACTTCTATTTTTCTATAAAGAAATCACAATTTGGTTCTAAGATGAAATAAAATTTTGTATGAGCTGAATCCCCTTTTCAAAAGACAAGAAAGTCTTTTGATAAACAATTAGAGTTTTATTGGCCTAAATTATTTTATTTCATAGTTAATTTTTATGTGCAATCAATATTAAATAAAGGTTTTCTTTAATATAGATTCACTAACAATGCAAATAATGACTTGCATAAGAACAATGTTAAAAAAAACCTGTGTAGGCGGTAGCAAGAAATCATAAAACAACAAAGTACTTGTGATATTAGCAGAGGTTTGGTAACTGGTAAAATAAAGTAATTGAACATTTTGAAGTTTTGAACTGAGAAACAGTATTTTTAGATTTATTTGTGCAATCTAATTTCTTAAGTAATACATTTTCTGTAAAATTTTCTGCTTTTTCCTATATAATCCTAATTGTGATTGAAGATGTGTGGTATAGTGGAAAGAGAAGGAGTCACAGAATCAAGGTCTCTATTCTCTGAATATCACTGAATATTTATCAAGCCTAGTTCTGCCATCCACTATGAAACTTCCAATAAGTCACAGCATCTTACGGTTTCCTCCCTTCAGACAAGCCTTTCAAAAAGATCGCTTTCAAAGTCTATTGATGAATGAAAGGATTGGAACTGTACAGTTAACTTAGCCTAATTCTCGAGATTTTCAAAGCTTCTGTGATGGTAGAGATATTGACTGTAGTAAGATGCCAAATGATTTTTACAGCAATAAAGAAAAGGACTTTAATTCTCTAACTCCTACCGTGTCTTTCAACTCCAATAGTTCTACTATTTATGTATTTGAAACCTTTATAAGATGAAAGTGACCAGTAATTAAATTCAAAAACCTTGGATTACTTGAATTATAAATCTTACCCAACATTTAAAAATGAAGTATGCTCTATAAATTCCTTTTCTAAATTTATATTATGTTTAACTACTAAATCTAACAAAATATATGCTTTGTTGGAGTAATTAGGGTAATGTTCTTTACAAGTTGGATGCCACATATACTCATCCTTAAAATTTGTAGGTTTACTTTCTTTTTCTTTTTAATGTATTCTTTTTATTGAGATAAAGTACCAGTAGCATCAAATGTGCCTTTCTATCCAGTTTTCTTGTACAGCTCAGTGTCACCTAGTTTGTTCCCATGAATACATGACTGTCATCACCATCCATCTCCAGACCTTCTCCCCTTTCTTCAACATGGGAATCTCTGTGGCCTGGAATTCCCACCTCACCTTCCTCCCTGTTCCCTGGCCCTGGACACACCTTTCTCCTGTCTGTTTCCAGTGTTCACACTCTAAAGGCCCCATGGAGGGAATCTATAGGTTTACTTTTTACAGAAAGAAGTTCTATTGATTGTCATATAATGGTTTTCCATTTGAATATCACAATTTATTCCTAAAAATAATTTTAAAGCTGCCTAGTTAAATAAACTTTCCAGTAAAATTAAATATAAAATGGGTACAGTTGCTGTCAAAGATTATTTATTTTTCTCTTATTTTTTATGCAGAGTAAAAAACAAAGTTCTTATTCAAAGTCTCACCATTAGTAAAATGAAACAATTGGAACAAATTGAAATGTATTTTATGGAGGTTTTGTAAAAGAAAATAAAATGTAGCTTGGCATATCTGCAGAATAAATCTATTAAAACTCAAGAGGGCACTTATCTCTTTCTCCCTGTCGGATAGTGAATAGAGTAGCATATAGCAATTACAGTCATATTAAAATGACAAAATTGAGCTTCTAAAAGGGTGAGAGGACTAGGGTATGAGAGAAAAGAAAATTAAAAAGTAGAAACACACAAAGCAAAGCAATTAACCACTCAGTCTGAACATAGGAGAATTTAAAGCTGCATTAAAAAGCTGGATATAGGTTTTACCATCATTTATGGCAGGTATTTAGGGGAATAGCATAGATTTATCTCTTTATAACTTTAGCATGAATAATAAGACTATTCAAGTAAAAATATATCTGTGAAATGTAATTATTTAATAAAGGCTTCAAATGTTTTCTTAATAGGTTTTATTTAGACAGTTTCAGAACTGTAGAATTGCATGGTCTGAATGTTTATGTTCCCCAAAATGTATGTTTAGTCTTAAACCCCAGGGTGACAGTATTAGGAAGCTGAACATTTGGGAAGTGATTAGATCATGATGTTGAGGTTGTTATGAATAAAATTAGTGTCCTTATAAGAGTGGCCAGGGAAGCATGCTCACCTTTTCTGCTAAATAAGCTTACAATGAAAAGATGGACATCAAGGAAATTGCCCTTACCTGATGTGGAGTCCTATGATGTTAGACTTTACAACCTCAAGAACTATGAGGGGAAAATATTTGTTGTTTATAAATTGTCTGGTTTGTGGGGATTTTTTATTTTCTTTTTTTTTTTTTTGGTACCGGGGATGGAACTCAGGACCCTGCGCTTGTGAGGCAGGCGCCAGAACCACTTAGCTAAATCCCTGGCCCTGTGGGGATTTTTTAAATAGGCCTGAACAAACTAAGACACAAGAAAAAGATGAGAAGGTCGTGCAAATAACTGCAGTATACCCTGATCCAGATTGGATGTGGATTATCTCCCACAGGTTAACATGTTGCAGGCTTGTTCCTCAGTATGGTGGTTTGGAGATGTTAAGGACTCTTAAGAGGTGGAGGCTAGTAGGCGGTCAATTTTTGATGAGTATAAACATTTATAAACAGCCTTCTGAAAATGAAATTAGTTTGAATATTTTAACTCAAATGGAGTTACTGTCCTAGTTATATGAGATTATCTGTAGTGTTTTTTAGACCTTTGATGCTTCACCAAAATTACAGAATCAGAAACCGTCCAGGTGAAATTCAGAATCTGTGGTTTAAAGGAACCAATAAGTGAATCTAAACTAAATTTTGCTCAAGAACCGCTGCTCTAAGGCACTGCATTCTTTCACATAATCTTATAATAAAGTTTATGAAAATTGCATTATAAGAATTTCATTTATATTATTTACATGTATTCGAACTTTCATATATAGATTTTCAAAGCAATATTTCTATTTGATTATAAACATGATCATTTAGGTCATGTAATTAGGTTTCTATGGGTATATGGAACTGTAGACAGATTGATCATTTATTATATCTCTATATTCACATGGAAACCTTTCTCAGTACAAATGAAAGTGGATCTATGATGTTATGAGGTTTCATAAACATGGGGTTTTTAATGAATTTAAAGCAGAAGCTTAGAGTTTGTATTCCTACATTGACACATGCAATTGCAAACATGATCAAATTACCAGTCATAGGGCCGGGGATTTAGCTCAGCGGTTCCAGCGCCTGCCGCACAAGCACAAGGTCCCGAGTTCTATCCCTGGTACAAAAAAAAAAAAAAAATTACCAGTTATGACAACTCATGATAGTAAATGTTACAGATTTGAACACAATTGAAATATTGTTTTGCTTAATAGGCTTAACAGCTTTCTGTGGTTTGGCAAAAATTTCAAGGATATTTTATTACAGACAGTTCCATATTTGCTCAGTATCTATACCTGCTTGGTATCACATGCAACCTCTGTGACTGCATGCCAAATCATACATTTTTTTCTTAGATGATCAAGCTTTAAAAGGTTAACCTTAAATGCATTCCGCAACCTTGGGGAGGTTCAGTATAAAATAAATTATCGGTAATTTATGAGCATATAATTTTAACAAGATTAGAAAAGTTCTTTATGAATGAGGTGGACAATGAAAAAAATATTCCAGATTTTCTAACACATTCTATTGTGACTATCTTATAAAGCAAATATTTGTGAATTATATCATACATTAAATCTATCTCTCCTTCTATGTCTGGACCAATGATTTGCTATAAAAGAGCTTTTAACAGAAAGGGCAAAATTATTAAGATTATTTTCAATTAGACCCAAAAATCCAAAAAAATCTGCAACAGAATTAACTGTACTGCCTATTAAATATGAGATTTAAGGAGCAGAGCAATGAAACTAAAATTTACTAATTCAGAATCAAAATAATGCCTCATAAACCCTGAAAAGTTCTTGAGTCTATTCTTTTTTATTATTTATTTATTTATTTTGAGACAGGATCACACTATGTAGTTCAGGCTGGCCTTGAACTCATTATGTAACTCAGGCTGACCTCAGACTCATGGTAATCATTCTGCCTCAGCCTCCCAAGTACTAGGATTACATGCCTGACTTGATTCTATTCTTAAGTAAACTCACTTTTTAAAATAAATTTAAAATATTCAAAAGTTTTATTATTGTTCCTTCATAGTGTGTACTGAATTGTGGGGAAAACAATCAATTTTATTATCACAGTTCCACTAAAACAGATATATTGTTAGAATAACTTTAATGGTGATCAAATATAGAATTTAATTAGTGTTCATGAGACAGAATTCTAAAAATGTTAATCTTCTACCTAGTTAGCATTGAAAACATTCAGCAGAGTGTTACAATAATTATTGATATTTAAAAATATTATTTCACCTTTCCAAAGACAGAACACATAGGGGAAAGTATATATTACATTTCTATTAAAATATAACTTAAAGCAATAGTAAATACAGTCACATTTCTCTGTGCTATCAGACAATAATATACCTACATTGGAAAGTCGTGACATATAATAAGGAACAACATGATGGCTCTTGAATCCTTTCTATTTCTTTTCTTTTATGATCTTTTAATCTTTTGCTATAGGGATAAGTTTCATGTGTGGATGGTAGCTAAGATTAAGAGGTATTTACTTTTAAGACTGCATTGATTTTTTCACATCTGTTTTATGTTTCACAAAAACTACAGTGATAATTTGTTAGCAAGAGACCCCTGGTAAAATTTATAGTTAAAAATGTTGAATTGAAAAGAAAAAAGCTGGTAGTTCTCATATCAGTACTTACGACAGTTCCTGAATCCTATCAGAAACACAATAAAAACTTTTAAATGAAAAAATAAAATGAAATATGTAACTTTTTCTTAACAGAAAATATATGTTGGCTAAGATTAGAAACGTGAATATAAGACTTTAAAAACTGAAGAGACTTTATTTACAATTATCTTTTAAATGAAATGGGTGTAAATGTTATATATATTTCATTCCATAAATTGACAAGTTGTCCTCTGTGATTTTATTCAGAGAATAAACAGGGCAACTCCTAAGGGATCTCATGATCCTCTGATCTGATCTTTGGTTGAAAAGATGGTCATACATTTTGGTTTGGTTGATCACTCATTTTACGATTAATCGCAACAAGATTCCCTCCAGAGAAACATAACATCAACTGTGGTCTCTGTGTTGCTCATTCTTACTGCCCCAGTAGAAGTAGAAAAGTTGGTTAATAACTTTAGAAGAAATGGAGCTCCACCTTGCTAAACTGATAGGCTCACAGACTAGATAGGCACTTTGCTTCTTTTTCTTTCTAGGGACAACTTGTATCCTTGGAAAAAGAGGTCAACCTAGGACCAGTTCTTCTGTTTTTAGGCAGGTAGATGCGTTAAATTTTGATCTGTGTATTTGAAAGTTCAATTTCCCATAAGTGGAAGTCATAGAATATAATTTAATTATAGTCCACCTTCTTTTTTGAAGTGTCTTCTGTATTTCACTTTCAAATGACTACTTTTAAACCTCTTTTTTTCTCTCAGTTTTGAATTTTTAATGTGAAATGTGATGGGGTAATGTAAAACATATAAAGGAAATTGCATAAAACTGGTAAGAACAGTTTAATAGGGAAAAACCTATGTAACTATAACCAAGTAAAAAGAAAAAATAAATAATAGTACATCTAAAAAGCTCCATTTATCCCATATTTATCCCATATTATCCCATCAAACTCTTACATTTAATTATGGAAGCACTGCAATCTTTTTTTATTGACTAATCATTATATTTTTATTCATCTAAAAAGAGATTCACATAAAATATTAATATAAGTAATTGAATTTGAATATATATGCAAATATATTCATATAAAATCACTATTTTGAGGTAGTTGTAGTCACATTTCATTGCAGAACACATTTTATTTATTTTTAAATTTTTATTTTAACATATGCCTTTTATTTAGTAGTTGTACTAATATGGGCTTGTGCAAAAGAAAATAAGATGTACAATCTGAGTTAGTAGAGTTATCTTAATTATACTAAGATGACAGAAAGGACAATGTTAGTAACACATGTGCCTTTAAGCAAAATATAATGTTGTTCACAGTAACATGGCAGACTGAGCTTGAGACACAGAGATACAACCTCAGACCTGAGTGTGTAGAAACAGCTGGACAAGGCTCATAGTTGTCATAGTCCAAAACACAACAGACATCTTCACAGATCAGGGGAATTGATCTGCTCCCACCACACAGAACTTTCTGGTTACACAAAAGTAGTAATGATTCTTGCTAGGGGGAATAGGTGTAACTCTCAAACCCACAGAACATGTTATAAAGTTCCATTGTCATGTTGTTGCTGATAAATAGAAAACATTTAATTTAATTTTGCATATATTGTTGTTTCTAGAAATTTTGCTATCTACTCTTTTAAAAATTCTAACATTTTATTTGGAGAGTCCCATAACTTTCTTTTTTATATAATAATATAACCTAAGAAAACTAATGGTTAAATTTATGTTCCAAACATAGATTGTTTATCTATTTGTCTTGCCTTATTGCACTGGCTAAAATATTCAGTACCATACAGAGAATATTTTTTCAAACATAAAGTACAATATTTCACATGTAGGTGTGATGACTGTTTCAGATTTTTGAGGATGATTTTTACCTTTTTCCTAGAAATTTTTATAGTGAAGATATATGAAATTATCTGATGATCATATGTTTTCTTTACTAATTATTAATCCTATAATTATATTGATTATCTAATGTTAAACCCAAGCTTGAATTTCTAGGATAAAAATTCCAAAATTTAATTATCTTTTAATATGATGTATTAAATTATCCAGTATTTTATTTGTAAACTTTATATGCTTACCCATTGGAAAGATAAATTGTGATTTTTTTCCTATGTTCTTCTTCAAAGTCATTGTTATCAAAACTTTATTGGCTCAACAAATGGAGTGGAAAGTGTTTCTTTTAGGCATTTATTATGGTTCTAATCTAAAATGAGTCCCAAGCATAATGTGTTCGAAAGATGATTGGATTACAGGCCAGTGTAGCTGGCTTGCTACTGGGAGGTGTCTGGCTTGCTATTGGTCTGGTCTGAGGACATGGGTTACTGGGAGTGTAGCCTACAAAGGTTTAGCTTCCCTCTTGCGCTGCTTCCTTTACTCTCTGCTTCCTGTCTTCCAGACTGTTATCTGCTCTCCTCCTCCATGCCTTTCTGCTTTGGAGCCAGCTGACTATGGTGTGAAAATGCCCCAAAATACACTTCTTTGTTTTGAACTTTGGGTATTATTTCTCAGCAATGAGAAAGTGATAAAATGGAATTTTTAATTAGATTGAATATTTTTTCCTTAAATATTTGACAGATTTGAGAGTAGCTGAGCATTTTTTCATAAATTTTGTTTGATACTTTGATCATCTGACTATTTATTTTCCCTCAGGATATTGGTAATTTGTATAAATTCTCATTTTCTTTGATCGTTCTTGTTATATGTTTCTCTATTTGATTAATTTTCTCAAATTCCAATTATACCATTGGCATTAAGATCTCCATTATTAAAACTTTTAGAAAAATATTATGCAATGAGGAAAGTAGCCATAATAGATTTTAGCAAAATGTTATAATTTGTTCTATAATAAATAAAGGTTTTACTACTGAAATACAGACACAGAAAAATAGATATAATTTGTAACCTTACATTACTCTGCATTATTTACTTTTCTGTTATGTCAATATTATAATTAAAAAATACAACTATTTAAGAGTTTTCATTAGGATAACTTTTGGAAAAATACAATAATATTCCCTATGTGTAATTTAGCAGAAAAATGTACTTACCTCTTTCAAAGTTATTAAATTTTCTCTCCTATTTGACATGTATTTTAAAGATATTTTTTAAAAGAAAGCATAAATCCAATAAGAATGATTAAGCAGACATTAAATACATTTGACTTTAGAATGATTTTCTTGTCCCATGATATATTTATTCTTTCATGTATATGATATTATTTTAAACAAATACTCCTCTACATGGACTTCCATATTTAGAACATCAATCTTCTTGGGTTTGTTGTTGTCATTATTTAAGGTATTTATAGACCTAAAAAGCTTCAAAAATAAAATCACTCTGCCTTGCAGCTCTGTTCTCATAAAACGTATGTTTTACTGATTACTAGTGTCAGTGCAATAAAATATCAGTAAATAACTTGTTGACCAAAATGCTTGAATATAATACCCAGTGTTTTACTTAGGAGTTTCCAACTGTCTAAAAATGTGCATCCATTAGCATATCAAGCTTGTTTTGCATAGCAGATGTGCATCAATCATGTTCTTGATATTATAATTTTTATAAATTCATCAAATTGACTTTATGTCCAAAATGTCCATCATCTTTAAATACTCTGAAGCATGTTGTTTGTCATCATAAGTTAAACATTTCTTCTCAGAGAAAATGGTTGTGAAGTTCAGAGATAATTTGATCCTGTAAGAGAAATTTGAATTCCAAATGAGTAACATTTTTGGCAAATAGAAAAAGTCAATTAACTTTGCTGGTGATATTTTTCTTTTAATTCTAAAGTAGCAGTAGTTTGGAAAATGAGGGATTTTGTTCACCTAGTGAGTTTTTGTCATAACAGACCAATAACACAAAAAAGTCAGGCAGAGTTACTGCAAAATTTCCTATGCTCCTCATGGCCTTTTCAAAGATCCTCAAACCGTCTTAGTTTACCAGGTCTTACAAAAGTAGGTGGTGGATGTTATTTGACCCAGTCTTTGTTCTAAGTCATTAATATAACTTGAAAAGATTGATACCCAAAATCTCAGCTCATTGAAACTGAAAGAATAGGATGTTTTGAGCACAGAAGAATACATCTGAACAAATTGAAAAATGTTACATGTGATAGCGACAAACTACAAGCAGGCCTATACTAATTTGAAGACACCAATAACAACACACAATTCTAGACATACAAAAGATAAAAATGAGAGAAATAAACAATTGCAGAAAAGGAATCCACCTACCTTGAAAAATAGATATCTGTATAAATAAAATAAAAAACCTTGAATGAAACTATATTTTTCTGTAAGTTAGCAAAACAGACAGAATTTAATTATCATATTACATATTCACATATTCTACTGGTCATCTGGTGATATCATTGGATAATCAAATAAATATGTATTCTACATATAAATGTATTTAATACTTTGTATTATACAAAACAGTATATTGCTTATCTTCATTTTAGCAAAATCAATAAATATGTACTTATATTTTCACATTTGAGTTGATATAAGATCTAAACACAAAACTTATTTGTATTTGAATGTATAAATTATCAATAAATTTTCCAGTATTCTGGTAATTCAATAAATTTTGAAAGTAAAGAGCAACTAAATTTTTCATCTTAAATAAATTCGAATATTTTTAAATTTGTGGTCAATGAATGATTTTCCTTTTTGTAATTTTAATTTATGAAATTAAATAGGATAAAGTTTATATATATTTAAATATATTAACATATGTTAAATGTGTTTAATATTAATTGAATATGTTTAATATGTTAA
>NW_004624789.1:7673891-7688351 GCF_000247695.1 Heterocephalus glaber | reverse complement strand
AATTTTGAAAATAACAAATAAAAGATAAAAATGAAGTGACTCCTTCAGGGTATGTCTCTTCTGTCACAATAGACAACATGGGCAGAAGTGTGCAGTTGTAAGTCAATGAGTCTCAGTAAGCCAGTCACAGACCCATGAGATTCAGGCAGATTTCTGGCTACAAGTCCCAAGTTGAGCTCCCTGTCCTCCTGTAGGGTTGAACTGTGCAAGATTCTATTGCAGGTTCCAGCTGCCTTTTTCCTGGAGATAGTCCAGGTTCTGATGGGAGGTGATGATCCCTCTAACTTACCAATTATGGTGGTCTGGTATGCCTTTACTGCAGAAATTCTGTTCACTCTTCCAGTGGTTTTCATTTATCATCAGGGAGTCTGAGAGAGGCCCTGTCTCTCTTGTTCACTTCTGCAGTTCAGGACAATGGCCTTTATGTCCCCCTGTGCCTCTGTAGTGTGGAACCAGGTAGCTGCACAGCCAAGAGGCCAGAGATGGGGAGGGGGTGTGATTAGGCTGGCACTGTTGTTGTAGGCACCTGCATGGCTCCATAGGTGGCTGGTGGACATGCCCAGGGGGTCCTTACAAGCTCTTGGTTGCAAATGGGCATAGCCAGCTGGACAGAGTTGGGCCCAGTCAGACCTGGGTGCTCTGCTCCCCACATGGCTCTATCCACGTGGCTCCATGAGTGGCTGGTCTCTTGTCTTCTTTTTCATACTATTAAAATGATTGTTTATCAAACAACAAATCCCATCTTCCCTTGTCCACTTTAGATCAGTGAGAGTGAGATTTGATGACTGTGTCAGAAAGATCTTCACATTCTTTGGCCTGAAGTAGTTTCAAAGGGTTGTGTTCTGCACTTCTGAAAAATAAAGGATTGCAGTATCATGAGGGATATGAGATCAGAAAGAAGAAATAAAAGCAGGTACAAAGGAGATAATGAAAATCATAATTTTAAAAATGAAAATTGCACCTTGAGGGGACAAGTCCAATCAAAATCTTTTTCTTAGGGGCTGAGGATTTAGCTCAGTGACACCTTACCTGCCTTGCAAGCACAAGGTCCTGAGTTTGATCCTTGGTACCAAAAAAAAAATCTTTTTCTTCTTCCTTTTATCCCAGAATATAATAAGATTGGGCAATTAATTCCCTTTCACATACAAATCAGTTAGGTCACTGTCTTTATACTTGCAAAAGGCTTTCTTCACTTCTTAATAGACCACCTCTTTTCACCTATAAAATAGGCCTTTACCTATGAATAGCCCATTCTTTCTGTAAGTAGGGCATTCTTTTCCCAAGACCAAGAACTTCTTGTACAATCACAAATTCCACAGATTTTCACAATCAAAAAAAGTAATTGTTCCCAGCTCCAAACTGTAGCATCTGTGAGTCTCTTGAGGTCCTGTACTCTATTTATTTGAGTGCATACTTTTTATTTCTGCTTAATAAGTACTTCTAAGGCAGGAGATTGGGGCATGGCAAACTGGCTGGAAAAGTGAACAGGATCTATTGATTACAAAGTTTCAGGACACATTCTCAGTATAGTTCCCAGAACTCCTGCATGTAGAACAAATCAGAGAGTGCTATCTTCGATTCTTTTAGTGAGGACTCAAGTGGGTTTTTGATAGAACAGCCTACATCTGACCATCCTGAGGACTTACAGCTGTCACTGAGCTCAAGGATACTGTGTTCTCTTGGGGTGGTCTGCTCTCACCCTGTAGAATGTAATTCCTGTCCTACTTCTAATTGACCCAGAGTCACTCTACAGAGTATGTTTCTTTTTCTACCTTTAATAAATGTAAAACCTTGCAACCTTTCGCAATTGTCTTGACTAATTCTTTGTTCAGGACAGAATGAACCTGGAAAACAGCACTAGAAGGAGACTGAGAACCCCAAAACTCAGCAATATTTCTATGCCTCTTAAAATAGTTATAAATCATTTTTTATATTCAATTACATTGCAGTAATTGGCTCTCTCATTTATGGAAGATATTAATAACCTATGATGTTATTGATAATCTATAACATAATGTAAACATTAAAAATTGGTTATTTAGGCTTAATTTTACTGATATAATGGTTTATTATTAATTATTTTAATAATATATTTTAAACAAAAAACTAGCATTATCTATTTTAATTATATATTTTAAACATATATAAAAAGTGAAGAAAAGAAACACACAGTACCAATTTTAAGACATAATTTTAATTCATTTGTAGCAATGTCTTTGATATTACTGTTCATATCTTTTTTTTTTTTTATTGGGGATCGGAATCGGGACATTCTGCTTTCTAGGCAGGCAGCAAAACCACTGAGCTAAATCCCCAGCCCTATATCTTTTTTTTTAACAGTAATTTTTGACCTTTTAAATTTAAAATATGTATAAATAAGAACAGAGAAGTATTACTTAAATGCTTCTATGATTTTTAAAATTAATTTTGATATAACCTTTGATGCCTGACTTAAGATATGTACATTCATTAATGAGGAACAAAAGTTTCTTCTAAATGAAGAAGGAAAAGGGAAATCTTTAGTGAATATTGAATATAGAGAAAATAGGAGTAGCAGGGATAGAGGGAATAAGAGACTGAAAAAGGAGATAATGCTGTGAAAGGACAAAAGGGAGAAAATATGCATATTGTAAAAAAAGTTTAGAGAATAAAAATAACAAAATTCATTTTTCCTTTTCAATATTTTGTTAGTATATGATTTTGATGCACAATAAATTTATTTACCATGGGGAAAAGATACATGTACATATCACATCTTTATCATTTGAATACTAAAGCCTTTATTCTTTTCCTTGATTTTCTTCTAGCAGAGTTTTATATCTCTCAAGAATACTTGTGTGTGAGGGAAAATCTAAAGGAAAGGAAAAGAGGTGTTAAGATCTTCTGATACATGCAGCCCTTGTCACCTGTATAAATATCAGGTATATGATTACTAAATGTGATTTGCACTTATGGAACAGCAAAGTATAATAATTAAAAAGTATCATGTTAGGAGAAAGAAAATTACTTCTGGATTAAAATAATTATGTGAAATTCTAGTGCTGTTACTAGTAGCCATGAGACCCTGGGAAAACACTAAATTTCTATAATATTTATAAATATGGAAAAGATAGAAAACAATATAACTCATAGATATATTGTGATGGTTAAATGAAAGTGTATGAGGTCACCAGAAAATTGCCTGGTTCATTTTTTTTTATCAGAGAATACATAGTTTTCATAATTCTAAAAACAAGGAAAAACAAGTCAATATTTGTTAATTTTGAAATTACAAGATAACAAGTAATTCTATTACTCTTCTTTTTTTTTTTTTGCTACTGGTCCTGGGGATTGAACTCGGGATCCTGCGCTTGCAAGACAGGCAGTAGAAAGACTGAGCTAAAACCCTGGACCACTTCTATTACTCTTATAAAAATTATCTATATATTTATATTCATTTATTGAGCTGTACAAAAACTGGCTGCTTACAATTGTTAATTATAACAATAAATGCACAAGAGTTCCTGCATTGTCTACAAAATGAATTATATACCTGGTATTTCTTTGATAACTGCTGAGTTTTGGAAAAGTTTGAGTATTCAAACATATTATCCTAATTTGTTTATGGTAATTTAGGGGTTTGGGGTAGTGAAAGAATAAAGAATATAGCAGGGGCAGATAAGTCATTCATATACTAGTAGGTTAGGTCTATGGATAAGTTATCAAAACAGATGGGTACAATTAGGCAAATATATTCAGCTCTAATGAACTGCATAAGGAGAGAAAGCAAAAATCCAAAGTTCTTTGTACATAAACATAAACATAGTTTGCTATTATTTCAACTTGGTCTGGAAACAATTCCATTGAGTTGCTTGATCACACCACCATCCTGCCCTGAGACACTTGTAGCTATTAGTGAATGAGTGCCTGAGCACAATGACTTTGCTGAGATTGGAAGACAGGGACCAAAATTCAGGGTATAAAGGAGGTGGAATTGCATGGATTAGCATTGGCAAGTAGAAAGGTACACCAAAAGACATCTAGAAATGCACTATGGTGTGCTATAGATTTTGGCTTTAGCCCAAGGAAAGAAGGAATATCAAAGCTAAAACCTCTCGGAAGTTGTATAAATTCAGGAAATGCTCAAGTTTACAATAATTAGAAAAATAGAGCACATTTCAAACCCAACATCTACTGAAGATCTCATGTGATATCTTTAGGAATATAAATCACCTGAAATCCTCTCTGGACCCACACCAATGTACAATAGCATGGCATCAAATATTATAATGAGCAAAATAACCTGGGAAGAAAGAAAATATTAATTTTTATTCCTATGAAGTTTTATTGCTGTTCAATCTAACATGTTTTCTTTGATAGAGATCAGATCAGTATTGCCTGGGATGGGAGATAAATGTACATTCATTTCATTAAGGAATGAAGAAATGTTTTAGAGTTAGAGAAACATTCCAGCTTTTGATTGGGGTATCATGTAATAAGTGCATGCATTAGTCAAAATGCTTTCAGCTGTAATCTTGAAACAACTTTTATTGTTTGAAAATTATGTTAGTAGGGGTCACAAAAATAATGAATCAAACACTAAAGTTTTCACATATTATCTGTAATGTTTGAAATATATGAAAATATGAAGTTGATTTGTTGTATACTCTCACATATATATTAAATAATTAGTGAAACTACAGATAAGCTTTGCTTACCCAACAGTTCTCTAGAGACATTCTCATAGAATACAAAGTCTGTTCCTTTGCAATTAAAAAGACCTAGATTCACATCCTCCCACTCTCTTTGACTTTTGGAATAAACAATAACTAAAATTGCATAAGTCTCAGTTTTTTTACCTATACCATTTCAATAAATATCTTCTTCTTTATCTCCTTCACTTAAATTGCTGATATAGGCAAAGTTCTGACCGTGTCAAGTCATACCAGAGTACATCAAGTACACTAACTTAGGCTACAATACAAAACACTACCCATTCTCGTCCAACAACCTGGGTTATGGAACAATTCCAAGCTTTAGAAAAAAGTTTTGTATGATGGAATAGGGATTAATTCATTATATTTCTTGGGAGAGGAATAATGAAATTAGGAGATAATAATATCAAGTCTCATACTTTTGCCCTTTCAAAAGGAGTAGAAAAAATAAAGTATCCTAAGGCTTCTTTTACCTGTTTGATTTCTCAAGCATGAAATAAATGAAAAGATTTAACTTATATATTCTCCTACTGGAGAGGTACATCCCACTTTAAAAGAAATGCAGGACCAGAAGGGAAAATGGGAAGGAACTGGTATCTCAGACTTGGGTGAGTTTAGGCATTCAAAGAGAGGAATAAAATAAACAAGTGGAGAAAAAGTGCATGCTTTCTTAATTTGTCAGCTCAAGAAAGCAGAAAGGACTGCGAAAAGTAGGATCCATAAATAAAAACCTCACACTTCTCTGGAAGACCTCAAGAGTAAACTGTGGAAGAAATCTGTAAAGAGCTATTTCAGAAAAAGAAAAAAAAAAAAATATATATATATATATAGAGAGAGAGAGAGAGAGAGAGAGAGAGAGAAACTATCAGAATGCCTAAATAGCTGTGCAATAAGTTTTACTTCTTTCTCTTTCTCTGTGTCTGACTTGTGCTTAATCATCACTCTAGAAGTACCAAGAGTCTATATTTTCAAAGATCTTTTTGTTAACATTTAAGTCTATATGGCATGATAACTGCTTAAGGGGAAGATAAGACTTCTTTCTAATTTTAAGTGTTACTGTGATACTTTAGGCACTAAAGCAGAGCAAGCAATGCTTTCTCACCTTGCTTTATTTTAACAGGTAAAGATGTTTGTAGTAAGACATGTAACTTAATGTTAACTTTGTGAGCTCTAAAATATTTAATTATCAAGCTGGCTTCCATAGTACACCAAATCTTCTGTCTCTGAAGTGTCGAGATATATTGATGTTTAAAGGAATATTTGTTACAATAGCTTGGATTTTCATCTTGTAGGATCTACTTTTTAAAGACTTTCCCCTCATAGTTTCAATTCTGCATGTACTAGGCTTCTAGAAATAAGTATTTTAAACTGAAACAACTTGATGGCAGAAACTCCACGAGACTTGTTTTCCAAAGAAAAGTATTGTTTAGAGGAATAAACTAAACTTCCTAGATATAGTGGAATGCTGTTTGAAAAATAATTTGGAACAAGGCCTCTGAATGGATATGGAGTGCCCAGGACACATTCTGCTTTAAGAGGTAACAAATATAGAGATAAAGTTAAAAAGAAAAAAAAATGGAGAGAAGACTGATTGAGATACTAGAAATGACTTCAGTGCTTCCAAACAGTGAGCATAGAGGTATCCCAACATTACGTGCTGGGTAAGTGTTTCTGTTTGTTTGTCTGCTAGTATTTAGTTTTTCTATTTTTCTTTTTAATTTTTATTCTTTATAGTATATGTTTGCAGTATAATGATTCCATTCTGTGTAGGGAGTTGGTGCATGTACATAACACATCCGAATTAGTTTTTCATCCCCTTCTCCTTTCCTTTTTCCTTTCTTTCTCCATCTCTTGATGCCCTTCCCATGTGAGAAAGATCTGTCATCCTACTTCCTATTATCTATTTCTTATTTTGTTCTTTGCTTATATTCTGAGTTTCTCATGTAAGAGAAATCATGTGATACATAAACTTGTGTATCTTATTTATTTCACATAACATTATGGTCTCAATGTGCAACCATTTTCCTACAAATAACTCATATTTATCCTTCTTTATGGCAGAGCAGAGCCCCATGGTGCATAAAAACCACATTTGCCTTATCCACTGATCTGTTGATGGGCACATAGGCTGCTTAGAAGATTTAACTATTATGAATTTTGCTGCTGTAAATATGGGTATGCATGTACCACTGTGATTTTCATAGTGGTTGTATTAGCTTATATAACCAACAACAACGCAAAAGGGTTCCTTTCCCCCTCTGCAGTCCTACCAGCCTTTGTTATTATTTGATTTCTTGATGATAGACAATCTTCCTGGGGTAATATGGAATCTCATATATTGTTTTCCCTGCTCATTCATGCTTTGAGGACAATGTTATCAAATGGAAGTTGGAAACAAACTCGCAGCTTGGAAATATTTCAAACCATAGAGTCATTCAAAATCAATAGGTCAGAAGAAAGACTTACTTTCATGAAATATTAGCCAAAATTATCAGTTACTAGTAAATCACTGGCAAATATCAGGAAACCTTACTCAGCCTTCTAACCTCTAAATTCTTTCAACTCAATTTCAGATAGAAATGATCTAAAGTATCACATCTTTAAAATGTTTAAAACATATTAATCAAATTGACTGTACCTTGAAACCTGGGTGATTTTTCGTTTTTTCTTCACTATGTTAATGTATTTCTAAAATGCAAATAAATAATTGAAATAAATTTTGACATACCAGATAAACTTTTTATCTTTCTTAACAAATTGGAAATTGTGACTATCAGAAAAGTAGGAGGAAATCTGAGTTTATGCCACTAATAACAATGAAGAGATTTGGGTGTTACTTTCAAAGACAGTGCAACATGAATAACACCTGGGTATATGTGCCTCATTTGTGTAATTCAGCATATAGAGTGCATTGAACAGATGACGTAACATTTCTGTAAACATGTTAACATCACTTAAAGTATACAGCTGTTCTGTTCCAACAGAAAAATATTCACCCATTATCCAAGCTACTTAAAATTAATTACTTGAGAGTTAGTTCATGAAATTAATTTGCTTTTGAAAATTTATAGGTAATTACAGGCACTAAAATTCCTTTAAACAATAGTTTCTATAAAACTTTTCTCTAACCATTGTTCATACGGTAAAGGTTTCTTATCATGAAGAAGCAATTATGTTATTTTACCTGTGCAAGTATTTTGGCTCTTTGCTTTCTAATGGACATTGTTTTTATTTAAAAATCCCAATTTTTAGATTCAAATTCGTGAACATGGCATACAAATGTTTTATAAATATCAGTAATGGAGATATAATCATAATTTTGATTGTTTTCTTGATTTAACTATGTTTTCAGTATCTTTTACTTCATAGCATGCAAATTATCCTACATTTATTACTCTATTTGATTGTAAGCAATTCATAAATTTTTATTATACATGAATTGATTGGTTAAGTCAGTTGATTTTCCATGGAAATGTTAATTTTGTGTACATTAGTAAAAAATGATAAGTAAGAGTGTCTTAAAGAATGGGACACACATGAAACACTAAAGGAAGTATTATTCGGGATGAACTGGAAATTTAATTTGTTACATGTAATAAATTGTTAGCATTTATAGTCTGTTTATCTATGATGATATCTACGTGAGCAAAATGATTTATCTAGAAGTTTTCTTGAGTTGTATTTTTTCAGATTCTGTTTTATTCTTTAAGAAAAATATTAATTATTTACCAATAAATCAGCTGTTCTTCCTTGAATCCATGTTAAGATTAGTGTAGCAGACATTGGCTATTCTCTACTTGTAGTTATAGTTGAGAAATTCTTGGGAACTAAGATGAACTAAAGGTAAAGGATGGAATCAAGTAAGAAGGTAGGATACTGAAAGATGGAGCACTAGAAGATCTAGTTGCAGAGAAAGTATTCTTGGTGCACACCTGTGTTCAGCAATTAATGAGTAAAAAATATGCAGTCAATAGTTATTCTTTTTTGGCACCCCTGTTATTGAATTTGCCTTTTATCTCTTTAATTCAGATTTAGAAAAAAATGAAATAGAAAACAAACGGCACTAATAAAATTTTCATTAAAAATTCAGATCCATTTTCTACCTCCAGGTTATATTTAGGCTTTGAGATTGAGAACTCTGCATGAACAATGTCATTTTTATATAAATGAACACATTTTTTCTGAAATTTCTACAAATAAACTGCTTCTGGCATAGAATGTAAAGTAGAATCCATACATCAGCTTATAGTTTTGAATGCCCATTGAATTATGTATTTCTAAGATTTTAGTTTAGTTTTTATTTTTGATTCCTATGTAGAATTAGAGTCAAAAAGTGCCTACTTATTCTGAAAACAAGAGTCAGAATAAATTTGTTTCATACGATTATTAGGGGATATGCACCTTAACTACATAATGTGTAAGCCACTAAATATCTCGCAATAGTAAATTTAAGGGTTAACAACAGAATACGAACTTAAACTTATTGTATTAGAGGGTAGAGCTAGGACCAAGATGTGGAAAAGAGAGTTAATAAATTTTCACTCAACATAAGGAAGAACTTTCAGCAATGAGAGCTATCCAAGCATAGAAAAGGCTGCATCTCAAGTAGTCAGTTCCCTGTCATTGGAATTATTCAAGCAGAAGCCAGATATATGACTATCATTTGGGATGGCATATATGTGGTGAGAAATGAGACTATGTGACCTTTAAGGTCCCTTCAAGCTCTGTCATGATTACAACTATATATTTGATTAAAAATAGTTTGCTGTGAACATAGTGATGCCAAAATATCAAGCACAGTAAAATTCAACCAGAGAAAGAATAAATTAAAGATATTTTATGATTGAGAGAAAACAAGTATATTTTCTGAAATGTAGTAGCAACAAATTGCAGAGTAAGACATGGCCATGAATCAGTGCTTGGCATGAAGGCGACACAATGATTTAGTGCTTCAACCTCAGTCCATATGGAGTTACTTATCAAATGGCAGCAATTTCTATAAAGCATGCTAGAATGAATCTGCTGCCCACTACACAAACACCATGTAATGTCACTGTCAGTTGCAGAGAGATTGTTTCTACATGTAACAAAACACAATGACACAGTGTGCCCCTACCTTCTGTCACAATTTGGATTTTACAGTCCCACTAATCTTCATTTTATTGTTAAAGAAAAGGAGACATTGACATTAGCATAAAAATATGCTAAAAAATCAAAGGTTAAGTTTTGTTCTTTAATTTTTATTAAACAGTACAACTAATATTCTGAAAGAGATATAAAATAAAAGTGGGCTGGACTTTCAGGACTTCACTGCATCCTTGAGCATGCAGGTACATGCTTTGAGAGACTGATTAACAGGGAACTATCTATGAGTTTTCTTGATTCTGGCTTCTGGTTGGAAATGACAACAGGGAACCAGGTGGAGTATTGCATGGGAAAATGGGAAAGTAATGTGAAATTAGACTATTATATGTGCTCTCTGCCTGTGAGATTGGCTTCACTTGATTGAGTATATGATGTGGAGTCCCAGCTCCTGTAAGATGGTCCCCTCCCTTTAGACACTTTGCTTCTATATTCCAAGGAATTGCTTCCTTCCCTCCCCATCCAGCCCCAGGGAAAGAGAAAGAACCTTGCAATTACTGCTAATAGAGTGTGTGTATATTACTTTACCTTGATGAAACCGTTGCACTTTGTGCACATCTTTGCAAATAATTCCTTTATAAAACTTCCTACAGCTGGCCCACTCGGAGCTTGTTCTCTATATCCCTTCGTGTTCCTGATTGATGTCCTTGGTAACTTACTCGCTGCACAAGTCCTATTTGGCTACTTATGCTCTATGTTTTCAGTAAAGTCTTACCTCTCATGCTCCATGAGAATGGACTAAAGAATATCAGGAATATGTAATATATTACATTATTTGTAACCAGCATATTTTAAATTTCTGATAATTATCTAAATGATAAATGTTAGAATGGTTCATATAGAAAGTAATATAGTCCCATGTGTATATATATATATATATATATGACTTGCTATAGTCATGTAGCAAGTGACCAGTCCCATGATCCTGAGTTAGTTGACTAGTCAGCCTGTTCAAAATATCTCACTTAAATGATTGTACATACATAGTATTTTTAGTTATAATGTTCAATTTTATTATTTTTCTTTAGACCGTATAGTTCTCCAAATGTATTTAATAAATTCTCTGAACACTTTGTCTTAAAAAAATAAACTATGAATTAATACAAACTATGATTAATCATTTAATCATGTACCAATAGTTTAAATGTTATTTTTCAAACATTTTAATCCTTCCTGGAAACTTAGAATGTAACATTTAGATTGGAATCTTTGCAAATATAGTTAGTCAAGATGAAGTTCTAGAAGTAGGATGGGTCCTAAATCCATTATGATTTGTTCTCCTATAATAAAAGAAAAACTAACTATGAGATATAGGCACAGGGACAGCAATGTAAAGACAGAGGCAGAAATGGAAGTGATGTATTCCATAAACAAGTGAATATCAAGAACTACCAAAAATCACAAAAAGTTAGAAAGATGAAAAGAAAGAGCCTTCCTTGGAGGCTTCAGAGAGAAACTCTATGCTCCAAAACTGTAACAGAAAAAAATTCTGCTCTTTTCAGCTCTTCACATTGTGGCAATTCTAGAAAACTAATGCCTGTGTGTATTAAATATAAAATGTTACCCTGTCTCCTTCTTTTAAAATCCTAATTAAAAGAAATGTATAATTTTGAATTTTCTCATGATTAAATTTTACTGTCAGTATTAATTTTTAGCTTTTGCTCAATGTACAAAAGAACCTAAGAACAATTTCTTTAAATAATTATCACTTTATTCAGATTACTAATCATATTAACCTGTCTTCAGGTAAATTCTCATATTTAAAAATACACACATTTTTAAATCCAAAGCATATTCTCATCATTCACAGGCAAAAACCTGAAAATAGCTCAAGTTATTAAGAAGAATATTTTAGTACAGTGCTATAGAAAAAGTCTAATTGTTCTACTTCTTTAAAAATTAGGAATAATACTTAAAATTTAAATCAAGTGGAAATAAATTACATGCATTTTAAAAATTTAGTCAAGTAAAACTTACTTCAAAAATTTAAACTTCATGATTCATTGAGCAATAACAGAATATTTGAAACCCATCATCCTGAATTGCTTAAAGAGATTTAGTTCAATGAGAAATATTCTTGAATACAATTAGAAATTTTTTTACTTCAAATTTCTACTGAAACAATGTGTTTGACATTAATGTTATGATAACTGTTATTCTGTGACTAATTTACCTTCTGTTTAAGTAGTATCAAGATGATTAACAACAATAACAAAAGCTTTTGTTATTTTCCATGATATAGCAGAGCATCAACAACTTCTTAATTCTATGAAAAGGAAAGTGCACTGCTGGTGGGAATGTAAATTAGCATAGCAACTATATTATTCCATGATATGGTTTAGAAAGAATTAAAGTCAGCTTAATATCAGAATACCTGCAAATCCATATATATTACAACCAAATTCACAACAGCTGAGATATGGAACCAGCCAAGGTGTCTATCAGTGGATTAATGGATTAAAAAAATGTCATACATATGCCCTAGAGAGTATTTATTATTCAGCCATAAAGAACAGTGAAATCAGATGATTTGTAGGAAAACAGATGGAACTAGAGTTTATCATATTAAACAAAATAGCCTAGACTCAGAAAGACAAATGTAACAGGCTTTCTTTCATATGTGACAAGGAGAAAGAGAGAGAACATGAAAGTAGAAGAGACACTACTGGATAAAAGGAAGGGAACTGGAAAGGGTGAGAGAAAGGGCAAAGAGCATAATGGGGATGGAAACAATAAAAGTATGTTACATAAATATAATCAGTATTCTATGTGACTAATGTGAACTAATAAAAGAGAAAGCCAATGAAAATATAGAAATAATAAAATTTGTTTACTGATTGAGATAAAAATATCATTTCTGTGATTTATTTAACCCTACTTGGTGAATGTGCAATCCCAATAAAATCAAAATTTTTTAGAATCAGTTAACTCCTTTCTTACTATTCATCTTTCAATACAAGCATTTGGTTTAAAAGAACAAGTCAATAGGGCTGGGGATTTACCTCAGTGGTTCTGCCACCTGCCTCGCAAGCACAAGGTCCCGAGTTCAATCCCCGATACCAAAAAAAAAAAAGAAAAGAACAAGTAAATAAATTCTATTTTTAAACACTAAACAAGAAAACCCACTAAAACTAGAAAATTATTGTCATTCATTCAAATAAATCATATAATAAATATTTATTATTATTATATTTATTCCAGGTATTATGTATGATACTAAGTGTGACAGGCAAGGAGTTATAATAACACATATTTTAGGAAAACCTACAGGAGAGTTCATATCACTGTTTGTTTCAATTACCAAAGCATTGCTTCCTAAACTACTGGAGACTTTCTGAAAATTGCATTGAGGTCTGAACTTGTTCTTTGCTAATGATTCTTTCCACTCTTTCACAAGTGTCAGGCCTTTATCATGCTCTAATGGCATGTCCATATTCTCTTGCTCCCATATCTTTATAGGCCTTCTCTCCAAGAAATAACTAGAAAAACTAATCCTATTTGACATCTGATTTTTGGAAGACCAAAAACAATCCACGAAGACATATTTTAATAAGGACAATTACAAGATATGCAAATAGGCAAATACAAATAAATTCATTAAATATTACAAAAATTTTATAGCTAAATGGTTCTGGCAACAAAGATAAGTCCTCCTGGAAAGCCTGAGAAGAGAGTTAACATTTAAACTTGTTATCCATAGTTACTCAAAGGTGGATCAAATTTAATATTGATCATAGCTGGTTTGATTTGCCCATCTTCAGTTTCCTTTTGCTTAATTTTCATTTCAGATCTAGTTGGTTAATGCCAGTGGGGAAAATATCTGACAGAGAAGGGGGCAGAGCACCAGGGAGAAAATGAGGTGACTGCATTGGAAGCAAAAGAACAGTGTCTTCCATGGTGAAATGGTAAGGAGTGAGTAACCAGGCACTAGGGCAAGTTCAGAGTATAGAAAGTAGCAAGTTCAGAGTAGAAAGTAGTTTTATTCGGGTTAATTTTTACTTGCATCATTTCTGATTTGCAACTCTAGGTCCTGTCTTTTTATGTTCTGCCTGACACTAATGTCTTCAGCAACCAGGTATTTGGTGATGATTGCAGATCTACACTGTGGGCTCGGTTTTTCCCCTTTCACTCCACATCCCTCTAACAAGGTATATAACAAGTAGCTTAAATTCTTCATAATATGAGCAATTCTTGACTCCAATATTAATGAGATTACAGCCTGGAAGCTGACTTATCATCCATGAGTATTTCCTTTTTCTTGCCACATGGCTGTCTACACAATTTAATAATTTACCAAGAATTATTGGTTCCCTATTTAAATTCTTTCAAACCTAATCCATCCTTTCCCATTATTCTTTGGTTGTTATCTCCCCACAGAGTTCAGTCATCCCTCAGTTGTTAGAAAAACAGTGTAATTGATCTTTCTTCCTCTGTTGTTTCTCAGTTCAACACTTTATACAACTACAAACTCTGAAATGGACATCTTATTGATTTAATGCCCTGTTTAAAATACATGAGTATGTTTACAGAGTCTTCCAGCCCACAAAATCAGAATACACATTCTTCTCAGCTGCACATGGGTCATTCTCCAAAATAGACCACATACTCACACATAGAACATGTT
>NW_004624789.1:7621274-7660131 GCF_000247695.1 Heterocephalus glaber | reverse complement strand
TATAAAATGGAGTACTGCACACCCATAAAGAATGAGAAATTAGAGACAATTTATAGCTAAATGGATGCACATTGAGGTAATACTCTTAAGTGAAATAAATAGGACACACATGTGTAAATACTGAATAGTTTCCCTTATGCTCACTTCGTCTGCACATATACTGAATAGTTTCTTTGGTTGAGAAAGTGAAAGTGTAAATAAGGATCAAAATGTATAATAAATATTGTGAAATAGGAAGAAAAGGGGCAAAGGGGAAGGGGAAGTGGGAGGGGTAGGGGAAAGGAAAGAGAAATGGAATTAAGATGAGAAAAGGGGAAAAAATGGAAACAAAGTCTTCATAAGTGGGGAGGGGTGGAGGGGTTGAAGGGAGGGCAAGGGAAGGGGGAAAAATAAGAATCAAGATGGATTATGTAAAGGTGCAAATTTCCAATGACGAATGTCATTGTATTGTATACCTAAAATGTACCAATAAAATTAATAAAAAAAGAAAAGAAACAGTTTGTAAACTTCAAAGAAATTACATATAAGCCCTATAGTCTAGTTGTTAAAGTGATTTCCATCTGGGCATGGGCTAACACTCCTGCTATTACTGTATGTCTATATTAGAATAAAACAATGAGAATAGTAGATACTGGGAATATTTTTTACTATTGTTAGTTGCCACAACATAATAATTGATCCTGATTGTAATAGAAATGATTTCTATAGAAATTGATCAGTAAAAGTAATCAAATGGATTCACAACCACATTTTAGACATAGACACACACACATATACAAAAGATTTGGGTAAGAAAATAAACAATTTTCTTTGGAAAAACCTCTGGAAAATGCACAAATACACTTAAGAAAAAATCTTTTAATTCAATGATACTTACATAAGTATCTGTTTATTTTCTTTGTATCGTACTCCTACCTCTGCATCAACAGATACTGAGCTGCTACTTAGAATATTATATGAATTTCTTTTACCAATATTTATTCTTCTCTACCAGTCTGAAAACTGTTCTCTCATTTCTCTCCCCTTTTCTTAAGTAGTGATGTTCTTAGCATTCTGTTCTCAGATTTTCTTCTTTTATGGTTCTGTACCTTCAACCCAAAAGCTTATAATTTTCTCTGTGCTTTCTAACTACCAAGAAGCTAATGACTCCACAACTTTTATCAGTAACACAAAGGTTGTCCCTGTTTTCTAGCCTCATCTAAATAGCATTTTTGCTTAAGATACCTTTGGAAGCTATTCAGCTTTCTTAAGTATCTTTTCTATTGACGGACAACTCCATGATGAATAAATAAACTAGATTTTATAACCCTGAAGTAAAGCGTATTATTTAAAATAATTATTTTCTTAAATCTGATTGGAAGAGAGGAACATAACCAGTAATATCCATTAATAAATATACTATGTTCAAATTAGTTTGATATGTATTACTTAATATTGTCTTCTCTTTTATCCTGATACTGGTCATCAACATAGCAATATCTCATAGAAATCTAGTCATAAAAGTAATAGCTCAGGAATTCCTTTTAACTCAGTGTTTTCTGATCTTGACTTACATTTTCCAATGATGTTACATGTTTTTAAGTCTGAGATTGAGATTTTGTGGACAATACACTAAGAAACCCTTATCTAGACTTAAACACTAGTTTGGAAGGATCTCTTTGGAGAAGCTAATTAATCTCTATTCTTTCTCTGTTGTCCTTCAATTGGTGTTGGAAAATCTCAAGTAAAATCTTTCATATTTCTACTAGAAAATGGATAGAGATTACTTAGAAAGAAACTGGATTCTCTTGTTTTCAACTGAAATCTCAAATGAACTCTGCTGCTGTCACTTCTTATAAGACCTGGGGTGTTTATAAAACAAGACTACAAACAATAAAAGTTTAAATGTAATTTTAAATCTCAAAAATGAAAGAAAATCTACAGCTAAAATATGTAAAATTACATTATATGGAATAAGCATTTCTAAATTTCTCAAAGACATTTAATTAAACTAGCCCTTTTGGTTTTGTTTTGTTTTATTGCTTCATTTTAATTATTATTTTATTCCTTTTACCTTTTAATGGGAAATTAGACTTATGAAATAAGATTTTGCAATGTTTTTGCCTTAAAAATAACAAATGGGGGAAGTTTTCTAGCATCACATTTGATAAAGCAAGCTTATTTTTATTTATAATGGGATTTTCTTTTGTAGATATGGGTATTTGCATATCAGAAAAGAATTATTAGAATAAGTTTTTTTCTCTAATATTAATTGCTTCTCCCTACTACTATCATACCAAAACTATGTTATGAAAAATAGTACCCAAGATTTTCTTCAATTAATTTTTTGCATTAAGCCAAATGTTTCCAAATTCATACATTAGAAGGAATGGAAGCAAAATATCTAATTAATCAGAAGATCTATGATATATTACATTGCAAACATATTTACATACTTTCAGACAAATAGTTTTACATAAAAACTAGATGAAATAATATATTTGCAGAAATAAGCAAAACCAAATTTTAAATTCCATATAAAAAAAGGTTCATATTAAGCACAAGTGGTCAAACTACTATCTGCAATAAAGTAAAACCTGTCCCAGAATTAAACTTCACAGAAAAAATATTTTCTTAAAATAATGCACATAGAAAATGTATCTTTATTTTCCCTCTTATGGTTCCCATGGAAACTTAAAGGCAATGTAAAGAAAAGGAATAAGATAAAGAATTACAATAGAAAAATAACACTTACAGGATATGGCATATGCTTTAAGCAGAAAAGGAAGCTGCATCTAAGTATGCCATATTACATCATTTTTGGTTACACCTTAAGATTGAGGAAAATCACAGCTACCAGGTACAGGTTATTGAATGAAATCACCCTACGTTTTTCAGTACGAATAATTTTTAAATTGTAAAACAAAACAGGTGTTTAAATACAAACAGCAATAGAATTTGCTTTCCTGTCACCAAACAAAGCATAGTTTGCAGAGAAACAGTATTTGTTTAAATTTAGATGAAATAATTTTAACTTTTTAGTACCAAGGAATTGTTTACTTTTATCTTTTAGGTTTGGGCTACATAGTTTTAAACATAATTTAGAAGCAAGTGAAATAAATACCATATCATATGTTTGAAAGATTTTAAGACTTCTTTATATTTATTAGACTTTACAACATCTAACATTTAAATAGAGCCACTTATTACCTTATGTTCCACTTCCTGTATGACAAAATGAAATATCAATTCCTGTTCATAACATTATCTCTACATAAACCTTGTCTTCAGGAAGTCCCTAAAGCCCTATGCTGATCAGAGAACATGATTGTTTAAATGCAGTGAGATCAGAAGAAAATGGATCCTTCCTGACTATCAAACTCCTTAAATCACCTTCCCCCTAGAAATTCTATATTATATTATTTTTGATGGGCTCAGAAAATGTTTCTAGCATCTAACCATATTCCAGGCACTGTGTTATGTACTAAAGGCAGTGTTGCAAGAAATGAAAAAGTGTCCCCTACCTTCCAACATAGTAAGGGAGATTCACATTTAACAGAAGGTAATTATACAAACATTTAATTAGTAAGAAGAATGAAAGAAAAGTCTGAAATAGTACAAAAGCCTTTACAACAATCTATCATATTCCAGAATGGAGTAAAGCTTGTTAAAAGAAATAATATTGAGTGAAATAATATTGAGTGGTTTCCTAAATGATGAGTGGGAAGAGCTAGTGAAAGATGGGGAGGAAATTTTTCTCACTTCTCTGCTTTTAATGAATGACATTTTTCTAATGGAGACCAAACCCACTTGCAGTTGAAGTTAAAGATGCATTTTAGATATTAGTGAAAGAAATAAGTGACTTTAGATGCAACTGAAAATTTAACATATGACAAATACTCAATATTTTAGAGAGAGAAGAAAGAGATTTTGGTGACAAAGCATATAATAAATGACAGAAACTTAGGCAAGTTGAAAGAAATAAAAAGAAGGAACATCAGGAAAAGATTCAAATTCTATTGCATTAACTTCAATAAGCAGGTGTTGTGTTGAGGATACTGACATATCATTTATGGGTTATTAGTCCTCAAGCTTCTTAGAAAGTCTTGAGGAGACTGTTTAATCTATACTGCTAAATAAACAACCCATTCAAGAAATATGGCTAGTTCGTTAAACAAGATGACAAGGCAACAGCAAAAACAAAACAAAACAAAAAAACCTCGTAATTCTGTTTAGGATTTAACCACTTACCAGAACAATTGTTTAATACAGGATGAGCAGACAATGCATATTTTTCATTAATTATTTAAAAGATAATATAATAGAAAATATAAAAACAATTTTATCAAATTTATTCATCATAAGAATTGACTGATTGAAATGACACCTGCCCAAGAAACACTCAGGATTTTACATAAATAATAGCTTCAGTACGGACACAAAAGTGCTGTCCAAGTGCCTCTTGAGATGAACTGATTAGTGATTTAAAGAAGATTCCTAGAGTAGAGACAGTCTAAACTAGCATTGAATAGATGCTTATGGTGAAATTTGCATAGTTAAACTGTTCCTATTATTGGCCAAAAGCACTGTGTATAATTTTATTTTGTTTTATTATTTTGTTTTTATATAATTTTCTAGCATGCTCTGTGGGAACTTAGTGCCTTAGATTATAGAAAATCTGATTTTGTTCAAAATGCTCAAATACTCTCTGGTTTCCAGCCCTGGCTGGAATTAATTATATTTAATTAAATATACTTAAGTTGTATCTTTGGGTAGAGGAATCTACTTTCCTCAAAATTCATAACTTAACCTACAATCTGAAATTTTATTACAGTAAATGTACACATCCAGTTATTTAGCAAATGTGTATCAGATGATTACTGTGCACCTAACTACTTGAAGTGATTAAAAAGAGACAAGTAAATCAATATGTAGTATGCTACCTGGGCTCAAGGAACTATTCTATAGGTTATAGATGAGCAAATAGTAGAGAATATTTTATGATAGTAGAAGCACTGAGTTATGATAGTACTTTAAAAAGCAGATAGAGTAAGAGATTCATAAATAAAGTGACATTTAGACTTGGATTTATCACAAAATAAATTATTAATTAGACAGAACAAAATTATTATGGCAGGCATAAAAATACTGCCTTAAACTAAGAAAATAACATGTTCCAAATTCAGTAATAAGACAGAATAAGATATTAGGATAACTGTAATATGTCTGCTGAAAATCGTAGACTTTAAAAAATGGGTGTAAAGGACAGAAGTGGAAAAGAATTAAATAGGACAAAATATCCTCAAAGCACATTAATGTTAGAATCCATAATTCAGTAATGTGGAACCATTCAAGTATTGAAATTTATGAAATGCTATAATCACACTAAAATTTTACAACCATAATTCTGCCTGCATTGTGGAGAATTGTTTTGTGGAAAGAATAGTTTTTCCAGGAGTCCAAATGACATTTACTGATAGCCTAAGCTGAGGAAAAATTGTTGCCATGGAGAGAAGAAATGATTTATATGCTTCATATGCTTCAGGTCTAATTTATCCTTATATTAATTTACATGTTTTGTAAGAATGCCTATCACATTTCAGAAACAGTAAACTTTATAGACTAATAACAGCAAAACTTTTCCAGTCACTTTTTCTCATCTCTAAGTATGTATACAACTATTAATAATAATATAAGTCGTACCTGTGTTGCTTTTAAGACATCATATAGGATCTCATACTTAAATATTTTCTCAAAGAATATTGAAGACATGTGCATATAAAGATTAAGAGTAAGATCTTTGAGGTAAAGGAAAACATTACCAGCAAGCATTCTCAAGTATTGGATATAAAAGAAGTACTCTAATTTAGGGAGTAGGAATGGAATTACTAGGACACAGATTGAAAAGATAAATAAAAACCTATGGATAATCATATCAACAGACATCTTGATATCTGGTAAGGCATTTTGACTTCAATTTGTGGATGATGGGTACCTAGTGAAGTTTTTGATAAGAGAACTTACTGTTTTTAGTGTGCTAAAGGAAATATAAATTCAGATAGCTTTAGACCCTCAACCAACACAGCTACCTAACAATTTATATGATTTGATACAAAACATTGAATCTTTTAGATTATGTATATTTTTGTGCTTTTCATAATACCTCATTCTTTGGTGTAAATTTTCTATGTTTAAATAGAAAGATAATAACATAATTTTAATGTGTGAGACCAAGGTAATTCTATAACATGTGAGAAAATCTATAAATATAAAAGAAAAACTCCAAACCCACAAAAGAGCAAGAAATTGTATACCTGCGAAGAAGAAAATAATCATACAAATTCAACAGACACAAGTGTCTGATTTGAGTATTTTTGAAAGATTTTGCAGAATTCATATCTGAGTTTTCATAGAGAATATATTGTATGCTTACTTATTCAAAAAAAGGGTTTTATTAAAAATAACAGCAATGAAACCATCAAGAGGTCAGCTAGACCAACTTTATTACTCCCTTAGATATTAGAAAAGGAACAAACATGGTATTGCTGTTTTTCTTGTCTCTAGTAAGAGTAGAAATCACCAAAGGGGAAAAAAAAATTTGTAAGGAACATCAAAGTTAAAAATATAATTCAGTTTCAAATGTGCAATGACTTGGTAGTGAAATCTGTTGCCCAGGTCCCCAAAGAAATGTCCCTGCAATCACTTACAAGCCCAAATATTTTCACCTGCAGCTCATTCAGTAAATGGGAGAAATAAACTAAAGAGGGAGTTGTATACTCAGGATCCCTTTGGCACCGTTTCTCAAAAGTTTTTGTGCATACGAATTACCTGAAAAACATATTAAATGTTTTATCCTTTATAAATTATGCTACAATCTGTATTGATGTTGTCCAAGATACACATTTTAACAAACTCCCTAGATAATCTTGATGTGAAACCAGGCAAGTGTTAAGACATGATTTTAAAAACACAAATAGCAGAACTTTGACCTTTCTGAAATGTAAAGGCTGTTTCCCAATCTTTTCTTTCTGTTCACTGACTCCGCTCTTGATTCATCTCAATGTCTACTGAGTAATGGAAATAATGGCTAAGGGATACTAAGCATTCTGTGTGCCCAGCACTGCTCCAGACCCTTAATTCCTAAAGACATTGTGGGATGTCGATTTTATTGTCATACTCACTGACACGAATGATATTGAAGAGCAGGAGAGTTAAATAGATTACTAGAGGCTACATCCTGGTAAGCAGCAGAACAAGGATGCTTGACTCTCTCTTGAAGGCACATGCTCTATTTCTTTCAATATGTACTTTTAAAATTCTTCCTAGTTGAGCCGGTGATTTAGCTCAGTGGTTTCGATGCCTGCTATGCAAGCGCAAGGACCCCAGTTCGATCCCTGGTTCCAAAAAAAAAAAATTTTTTTCCTAGTAAATACCTTTATGCCTCTTACTAGTCCTAAAACTTAATTTTTTCCATATCTGGAGTCAATGAATCTGAAACTTATTCCAGGTTGGGTGAGTTAGGTTCTCCACCTTCATTTTGGGATCTTTTTTTGACCTTGTCCAGTGAGACTCAGACTTAGATAGACCCTAAGTCCAGCCTCCTTGGAGAATCCCAGGACACACACTGGCCTGGAGCCCACCTTCTGCCCTCCTCTGAGACCTTGTTGCTCACCACCCCTCCTGTGGACCCCAGATATATCCACATATTCCCAGGATTCTGAGTCCCTGAGACTGCTAACTAGAGTCCTTTCTCAGACCACAGGCCCCCACCTATTTCTCTCTGGGCCCCTCAGTGCACAATCAGGTGCCAAGCTTTTGGCAGCCTAGAGGCACAAGCCTTGTGACTTGGTCCTGCTTCCAGAACCAAATCCTTAGGTCCTCCTAGTGCTCCATCAGCCCACCACTCCCCAGTTCCTCATGCTCAATGCTCAGCCCTAAACTTCAAGCCACTGCTGATTCCTGGTGGCCTCCCCACTTCCAAAACACTGTATTTACCTTCACACATAATGTTCGTCCTACTCCTTATGTCATCTTACTTCTTCAGCCTCCTGTGACATTCCTAAGGGACTCAGCTTGCTCAGCCCCTGAGACACACAATAACTACTCCATTTCATGCCCAAATACACCCTCCCCAAATTCACCCACTCTGCATTTAGAGTTCTTTGTGTCCTACCTGACATACTTCTCTCATTTGGTTCCCAAATAAATATATCTTCATACAACCATTAGTTCCATCTTTTAATTCTTAGATACCCCAATTCTCAACTCTGATTCTGTAGCCTTCCCTCATCTCTCCTCAGGCTACCTCATCTCCCAAGTCACCCCATAACTGCAACTGAAACTCCTTTTCTCCAGCTTATCAATGAAGGACTCCAGCTCACATACATCTAAAAGATCTCTCCCCATCCTCAGCTTCCCAAGGGAAGACCCAAGATGTCCAAGATGGTGGCTATGTGTGTTGATAAACTCAGGAACTGGAAATAGAATCACTATTTGAGAAGCTGGGATTGTTACCACTACCATTTTTGGAGTTCCTAATATTAATAAACGATGTACATGACAAGGATTAACTATTACCTATGTGCCATATGCTGAAGTCAGGGCTTTTTGTACATTTACCTTCTTAGGCTTACACAACCATTCATACATACATGAAGAAATGGAGGGGTTGGAGTTCAGTAATTTGCGTAAAGTCATACTAAGATTGGTGGAGTTCAGATACCTACCCTGGAATCTGACTCCAGACACCAAGTGGATGGTTTTCTGTGCCGAAGAACCTTTTACATTTTTGCAGACTCTTCCAGGAGGAGGCGATCCCTAGGAACTTGGTCAAACTGTTAGGGAAAGAAGCAAAGATATTTCTTATTCATACTGAATTCAGGACAATGGACAACAAAAATATAAACAAAAAAAAAAGCTGAGTTCTTAATCATGGTGCAGTTTTGAGAAGAGCAAGTAAAATAAAAATAGAGAAGCCAAGAGGAGAGGCTAGCCATTAATTAACTTCTTTTAAAAAATATTTCATCAGTTGTCTGTCTCTGGATTTCCAGATTCCCTGGCTGTTTGTCTTCTCAATAGCTTAATCCAAGGGAGGCACCTGTGAGACATTTGGGGACAAAGCAGAAAGAACTACAGTTACATTTTCTCTTCAGGCACCAGCTCCAAGATGATTATGTCACATCTATCGTCCATTTCAAGTCTGGTACCATTAACCTGGAGTGTGTACATTAAGTGACACCAGTGTCTAATTTCTGGTAATACCATGAGGGCTTTTTATTCCTCTGATTACAAATGATTCCTGACTCAATTTCCCATTGACTTTCAGCTTCTCTAACTCTAATTAGTTCCCTGTGTTTTCTTTGTTGTGCTATCTGGTATGAGCTTTTATTTTATAGTTAAAAGAGACTGAATATACAAGGCAATATTATTTAATAAGAATAATATAAAATTAATAAAATGAAACTTAAAATAACATACAGTGATCTAGGTGTGATAGCAAACATTCTTTTATATTTGCATACTCAAGCAATGAAATGTCCCCCATGACACCTGCTCACTAGCCCACTAAAATAGGCTCTTGGTCACTTAAAGTAAGAACCAATGAATGCATAAGTTAAGAAACACTAATAGTTTTGAAAAGCAAGAAATTAAAATCTGCTTCCTGAGACTTTACCAAGCTCTTCTCAGTTCTTAGGGTAACACCGTACACTAAAACAGTAGTCCCTCATTTTCTTTGTAGGATACATTTCAGGATTTCAGTATGTGCTTAAAACTGCAGGTAATATCAAACCTTTATAGAAACTTTGTTTTCCTATTTCTACGATAAAGTTTAATTTATAAATTAGGTGCTATAAAAGATTAAATAATAAACTGGAGCAATTATAACAACATATTGTAACTTACTTTAATAAATGGTATATATGAATGTGGTTCTCTGTCTCTCTTCTTTAATTGGACTGTATTTACCATTCTTTTTGTGATGATGTGAGATGATATGTCTATGTGATGAGACTACATGAAGAGAATTAAGTAGGTATTATGACAAAGGAGTAGGCTACTATATAATGATTACTTGAACACAAGAGCTCTGATACTCTGACAGTTGTCTGATACTCAAGAAGGGTGACTAATGCTTAGGTAGCATATGCACGATGGATACACTGGACATGGGGATGATTCACACCCTAGGTGGAGCAGAGCAGAATGGTACAGATTTCATCATAGTACTGCATATGGCATGCACTTTAAAATTTGTGAACTATTTACATATTTCTAGAATTTTCCATTTAATATTTTTAAACAAGGGTAATTGAAACTATAGAAATTGAAACTATGGATAAAGTCCTCTCTTGTTTGTTTAACTGAATTTTCTCTAGTAAAATATGGCAGACTTATAAATCTATCAAACACTGTTCTCCCAGAACCCCATTAATATTTTGTAAAGGATTCATAAAGATATATCCACAATAGGAGATAAAACATTATGAAGAAGAAATTTCAATAACTTCATAAGGCAAGATGTGATTGTTCAATACTGTTTCAAATTCACTGAGAAAAATGAAAAAAACAAAATCAGTACAGTGGTTGTAGTGAAAGAATCTAAGAAACAGCTTACATTTTGGTCTCAATGAATCCCTGAGAGACTCTGAGAATGGTGGCATTCAGCAAATAGAGACAAATTCCAATAATTTCACAAGGACTGTCAGAGATAGATCTCCAGTTTACTATTTTAAGAAGAAAATAGACTACTGCCACAGTATCCACTGGTAGGAACTACAGTTCTCATACAGGTAGGAACTACCATTCTCATCTATGAATGCTTGTTCTGTAAACATCCTCAGCCACAGAATCTGCTTCCCCAGGAAAATGAAATACCAAACTGTAAATAAATTACTATCTATTGTTGGTTTCCATAAACTCTCATTGTACTTACGGAACTAGAGTCAATGATCCAGCTTGAATAGGCTGTCTTCTGCTACTGGGACATTGGCAGATACAGCCTTTTAAGAGATTCTATATTTTTCTGAATGAAACAGAAAGCTACTAAAGAATTTTGAACAGAAGAGTGATATGATGAGATTTAACTCAGATTGACAGCTGCATAAAGAATATTCTATAATAAGACAAGGGCAGAAGAAGTGAGATACATTAAGAAGTTATTGTGATAATCCAGATAATACAACAGTGTTCTGGAGGTAGTGAGAGTCAATAGGATTTGGAACACATTTTGAATGGAGAACCTACAGCATTTATTAGAAGATAATGTGAAAGTGGGCCGGGGATTTAGCTCAGTGGTTTCACCGCCTGCTGCGCAAGCGCAAGGACCCGAGTTCGATCCCTGGTACCAAAAGAAAAAAAAAAAGGAGATAATGTGAAAGAAAGATCAGTAAGGTATAATTCCACATTTTTGGCATTAGACATTTAGAATATTGAAGGGTTATTTACTGAACCAGACATGGTTGTGAGAATTGTAAATAAGACATGAAAATTTCAAATTCAATTTTGGATGCTATCTCTTTGATGCTAGGCATGTCAGCCAGATAGCTTTAGTGTAGCTTTACCTATATCAGGAAAAGTAGAAAAGCTGAATATATAAATTTGGAAGGCAGAAGAATATAAATAATATTTAAAATATGTCTGTATATAAAAGTGAGTGGAGATAAAGAACTGAAAGTTGGGAGTGTAGCTCAGTGATCCAGTACTTGCCTAGCATATACAAGGCCCTGGGTTTGATAAAAAGAGGTGAAGGAAGGAAAGGAAGGAAGGAAGGAAGGGAGGGAGAGAGAGAAAGAGAGAGAGAGAAAGAGAAAGAAAGAAAGAAAGAAAGAAAGAAAGAAAGAAAGAAAGAAAGAGAAAGAGAGAGAGAAAGAGAGAAAGAAAGAAAGAAAGAGAAAGAAAAGGAAAATGAGGATGAAGGAGGGAGAAAAAGAAAGGAAGGAAGGAAGAAAGGGGCAACATAAGTCTCAAAATGGTATTAAAAATTGAAAACACATGATTATCTTTTTCAATATAGCCACAATAAATTAAAACTAGAACTCAGTAATAAAAACTTTGGAAATGATACAAATACATGGAAAGTATATGAAAATGGATCAAAGAATAAACTGCAAAGAAATTTTTTAAAATATGATTAATAAAAAAATACAAAAAATATATGGCAATAGCTATACTAAAAGGAAAATTTGTAACAACAATGCCTACATCAAGAAAAGTTAAAGAAAATAGCAGTGCAGCTGAAAAACTAGAAAAAAAATGTTTGTACAACTGAGAAACTAGAAAAATAAGAAATCAAAACAAAATTTGATAGAAATAAATAAAAATCAGACTAGAAATAATTGAAATAATGACCAAATATACAAAAATACAAACGATCAATAAAACAGTTTTTACTTATTTTGTATTTTAATAGTCCAAATTTGTACCACAGGATGTTTACATTCATCATATGGAGTAGATATATGTATATAATAGAGCATGCTTCTTTTTTAGTCCCCTCCCCACTTTTCTTCCTGTGCCTCTAAATCCCCTTTCCATCTTTTCATTCATGTTATTGTTCTTGTCTCATGTTTATGACATAATATAATGTTTTTATTCATTGAGGTTATTAGGCTCCTGTACATGATGTATCTTAATTGTTCTTACTTCCCCTTCCCCTCTCCCTTTACCCTCAGTTTCCTGGATCCCTTCCCATTTGCAAGAAATTTATCCCCTTGTCTCTTTCTATCCAACCTCATTATTTTCTTAATACTTTTTCTTATTCAAATGAAAAGATACTATATGGTACTTAAGCTTGTGTAGCTAATTTATTTCACTCAACATTATATTTTCCAGATCCATTCATTTTCCTATAAATGCCTCAAGTCTATCCTTCTTTATAGCCAACTAGTATACCATATGTATAGATTCCCATTTTTAAATATAAAAATTGGCAAACTCTAACCAAGACTAAGTAAAATGAAGGCTCAGGTGAATAAATAAGACAAAAAATATTTCAGTAGACAACATGGAAATATAAAAGAACATTTGAAAATACTGTTAACAATTATACATAAAAAATTATAAAACGTAAAAGAAATGGATAAATTCCTAAACATATACACCTTACCAATTTTGAGTAATGATGACATAGAAAACTAAACAGATCAATAAAAATAATGGAAATGAATGAGAGATAAAATGTCTTTTATCAAAGAAAAGCCTAGGACTAGATAGCCTCACTGCTGAATTTTACCCAGCATTTAAAAAAGAACTAATACTACCATCAAGAACAAAAACCAAACATACCAAGTGTTGCAGAGGAAGTCAAAATATTGAAACTGTTCATGAGAACATAATGGTGTAGCCAAACTGTATGATGTTTCCTAGAAAATTCAGTAGTAATATGTGGGATTGTTTGCTGATAAGCTTGATGACTTAAAACACACATACTCACACACACACACATAAAAGAAAGAAGCAAAACTATAGTAGGAATGCTAACTCTGAGTTCAAATGAGTTTAGTACTATTTTATTGGCTATGGTAAGAGTTTTGTTAAAGAAAAAGCAAAGTGTAAATTATCAATACAAAAGTTCAAAGTAGTTTTATAACTTTTCTGTTCTATGGATGAACAACCATTATTTAGGGAACAATTTTAAAGACATTAGATCACTTTCACTTTTATTATTAAAATTGTTATTAAAATGTGAATAAAAAGCCAGGCATGGCAGCACACACTTGCAATCCCAACACTGCAGAGACTGAGGCAGGAGGATCATTATAAATTTGAGGCAATGCTCGGCTACAATAGTGAATTCTAAGCATCCTAAACAATATAGCAAGACCCTGTATTTTTAAAAAGTGAAAAACCATGTGTAAAATTACCACTTAGATATCTGAATTACTCCTTAAGAAGTTCACATATTTCCATCTACTAAATTCTAAATATTGTATTGCAATTACTATTCATTATATGGGCATAGGAAACTAAAATACTTACAATGAGATTCCATTTCAGTACTGAACAAAATTTAAAGAATATTTATGATTATTTGACTTCTTTCCAGTGCAAATAAAATGGGCTCATTTACAGGATTTTCTGCTTCAAAACTTAAAAATTTCAAAATATTCACTCAATCTAGTTAACATTTAATACTACAATTTGGCATCAATTCAAATTTAATCTGATCACAATTTTCTATTAAGAAATAATTTTCTGTCATCATCCACTGATTTGTAAAATGACAAGAATTATTAGAAGATCACTCAGCTTACCTCATAGATTTCCTTAAAAATGCATTTCAATTTTAGTTTAGGGTATGGCAAGAGATATAGGTCTAGTTTTAATCTTCGACAAGTTGAAACCCAATTTTTTTCCATTAACTTTATTGTTATATTTTAGGTATACAGTACAGCTACAATCATCATTGAGATCTTGTACCTTTACATGATGTATCTTGCTTATTTTTTTCCCATTCCCTTGCCCTCCCTTCCCTATTTACAGTCTTTGTTTCCATTTATTTCTCATATTTTTTCTTTTCTCTTCTTTTCTTTCACCTACTCATCCCACTTCCTCTACTCCCTTTCTTCTTATTTCACAATATCAAGTATATATTTTGATCCTTATTTACACTTTTTTAGTTTTTCACACCAGAGAAGCTATTCATTACACGTGTCCTATTTATTTCACCTAAGAGTATGGCCTCAATGTGCATCCACTTAGCTATAAATGTCTCTAGTTTCTCATACTTTATGGCTGAGTAGTACTCCATTTTATCTTTTAAAAAAAAACATTTTCTTTATCCAGTCTCCAGTCTCCAGTTGATGGGCAATTGGGCTGTTTCCAAGGTTTAGCTATTATAAGCTGTGCCACTATGAACACGGGTGCACAAATATCTCTGTGGTATGATTCTTATAATTCTTTTGGGAAGATACCCACCAGGGGAGTAGCTGGGACAAATGGGACTTCCAGTTCTAGTTCTCTGAGGTATCTCCATACTGATTTCCACAGTGGTTGCACCAGTCTACACTCCCACCAGCAGTGGAGCAGGGTTCCTCTTTCCCCACAGCCCCACCAGCATTTGTTATTGGTTGATTTCATTGTAGCAGAGATTCTTTCTGGGGTGAGGTGGAATCTCAGCATTGTTTTCATTTGTATCTCTTAAATGACTGGTGATGTTGAACATTTTTCATATATTTATTTGCTATTGCTACTTCTTTGTCTGAGAAATGTCTGTCCATTTTAGATGCCACTTTTTGGATTGGGTCTTTAAATTTGGGAGGTCTGATTTTTTTTTAAGTTCTTTATAGTGTCTAGATAGTAGGCCTTTGTCTGAGGAACAGCTGGTTAAAATTTTTTACCACATTGTGGGTTGTCTCTTCATGCTGTTGATGGTTTCACTTGCTGTGCAGAAGCTTTTTAATAAGAAAAGATCCCACTAGTTGATTCTTTGTGCTAGTTCAAGTGCAACTTTTGTTTGAGAAATTTATTCTTACCCCAATGTTTTCAAGAGCTCTACCTCACATCTCTTCCAGGAGCGTACTTCAAAGACCTTGAGAAAACAATCCAAAAATTCATTTGGAACAAGAAGAGACCTAGAATAGCAAAAGCAATTCTAAGCAAGAGAGACATGGTAGGGAGTATCACAATCCCCAACTTGAAACTATACTGCAAAGCTACTGTGATTAAAAACAGCATGATACTGGCAAAGAAACAGACCCAAGGATCAGTGGAACAGATTAGAAGATGCAGAAATAACCCCAGACACACTCAGCCACCTCATCTTAGACAAAGGAGCCAAACACCCTCACTGGAGGAAAGATAGCCTCTTTAATAAATGGTGCTGGAAAAATTGGGTTTCCCAAACCCAAGGATCAGTGGAATAGACTAGAAGATACAGAAACAATTCCACATATACTCAGCTACCTCACCTTTGACAAAGGAGCCAACCATCCTAACCAGAGGAAAGACAGCCTCTTTAATAAATGGTATTGGAAAAACAGGATTTCAACCTGCCAAAGATTAAAACTAGAACCCTATCTTTCACCATGCACTAAACTAAAATCAAAGTGGATTAATGATTTAAATATTAAGATAGAAACACTAAACTTGCTGGAAGACAAGTTAGGTAGAACTCTTGAAGACACTGGCATAGGAAAAATCTTTATGAACAAATTCTCAATAGCATGGGAACTACACAAAGAATCAACAACTGGGATCTCATTTTATTAAAAAGCTTTTGCACTGCCAGAAAAACCACCTACAGAACTAAGAGACAACCTACAATGTGGGAAATGAGCTGTTCCTCAGACAAAGGTCTACTATTTAGAATATATAAAGAACTCAAAAATATCAGAGCCCTGAAATATAAAGACCCAATTAAAAAATGGGTATCTGAAATGAACAGACATTTCTCAGACAAAGAAGTAAAAGCAGCACATAAACATGAAAAAATGTTCAACAGCATTGGTCATTCGAGAGATGCAGATAAAAACAACACTGAGATTCCACCTCACCCCAGTAAGAATGGCTGTTATCAAGAAATCAACCAATAACAAATGCTAGCATGGTTGTGGGGAGAAAGGAACCCTTCTTCATTGTTGGTGGGAGTGCAGACTGGTGCAACCACTGTGGAAATCAATATGGAGATACCTCAAACAACTAAATGGGTGCACATTGAGGTGATACTCTTAAGTGTATACCAAATCTTTCTCTGGTGTGAGAAAGTGAAAATGTAAATAAGGACTAAAAGGTATAATAGGTAATGTGAAATAGGAAGAAATGGGGCAAAGGGGAAGGGGAAATGGGAGTGGTAGGGGAAAAGAAAGAAGAGAATGGAATTAATATGAGAAAATGAAAAAATGGAAACAAAGTCTTTGTAGATAAGGAGGGGTGGAGGGGTTGAAGGGAGGGCAGGGGAATGTGGAAAAGATAAGAACCATGATAGATTATGTAAAGGTGTAAATCTGCAATGATGAATATCATTATATTGTATACCTAAAATGTACCAATGAAATTAATTTTTTAAAAATGGCTAAAGTCCACCTCCTTTATTACCTTTTACTTGGAGCTTTTCTTATCAAGTAGAAGTTTGTGCTGTTTCATGCATTAGATGAGGACTAAGTTTTTACTTTGCTGATAAGATGCAGCAGAAAATCCTCTTCCAGGCCTGAAGTGGAACCACACAACGTATTTTCTTTCTCCTCTTCTTGTCGCCACCATGCAAAGAAGCTCAAAAAAGTTTAATGTAAGAGAAATATGTGGCTCAGACAACCATGCTACTCCTGCAGATTGCCACTGATTATGGTAAAATATACAAAGGAGTCCACATTTGTCCCAGTATCCTGCAAAGTAACTGTGGACACGGTAGTGAGTCCAACTGAAAAGCAATTAAATCTGCTTCGTATTTTCAAAATGCCTGACTAATGCACTCATAAGCTACAGTAAAGGGTTACTATTAGAAATCATTACATTGTGGGGTATTTCGTCATCCAGCAAAGTAAACTGACAGATTCACACATGAAGTCCATGAAATATGTTTTTAGTACTCCACAGCCTGAAGAAGATAAGCCACTATGAATTCTATTCAGTGATTAATTTACCCAGGTGCTGAAAATTATGCATAAAATGACAGAGAAATAGAAAATCTTTTGAGATTACTACAAATTTTGTACCTTGAATTGTGAAACAAACTGAGGAAAACTATGACAATTTAATTATTTTCCAAAGAATATTGTTAACATAGGAATATGTATGTTAAACAATTCATTGAATGTTGAATCCAAGGAATGCTTACAGCATGTAGTTTAAAGGAATTAATTTGAAGATAATTTAAAATGAATGAAAAATTAATGATACATTAGAAATTATAAAAATTGTGTAACCTTTAAGGTCAAGAACAAATGCCTTCTGGTGAAAAAGATGTAAAATGCAATTTAAAAGAGATGGAAGCTCCAGAGTCATTAGTTATCATTTTGTGTAAGTAGAGGTCAATTTGTTTTGAATATAAATTATTACTGGCATTATGTGTTCTTTAGTGCTTCTCATTGAGAAATAATAGCAAACTGACATAAACAAAAGCAAAACTGCATAAATTTTTAAAAAATTGTACTAAATTAATAAAACATTTCTTTTGATATTGTCAAGTTAAATATTTTATTTACCAAATATAATCTAGCAAGAGATGGGCTATTTAGGACATAGCATTGAGTGTAATTCTGACAAATACCTTGTTATTCCATTTTGAGTATTTTTATTTAACTTGGAAGAATAGCTCTCATTAGATTTATATCATAAGTATGTATTTTAGTTATGTGCCATCATACTTTTCATTAATGTAAATTTTCATAATGTAAATTTCTCTTAATTTTTATGTAAGGGTATGGTCTTATAAGTTTTCTCCAGGACTTGCCCCAGGTCTTTGTATTTTAGGGTTAGTAAATACTAATTACAGTGGAAAGCATGTAATAAGCTCTGAACAGAAGATAGTTCTCTAGTCATACAGCTCTTATGTCTACAATAATTTTGAGATACATGTGTAATCAATGGTAATGTCTAGAAAAAGTAACTACAAATGTTAAATAACCCTTTCATCTTTCATACTAAAATATATACTATGAAATTAATGAATGTAGAAATATCGTAGGTTACCCTTCAACTTCTGTCTTAATAATTGATAACCCTAAAGGGCAATCATTATTCAGAAAGGTACTTTATGGCACCTAGACTATTGATATGAACTGTGATCAATGTGACTCTGAGCACTGTGTGATACTGAATTGTCTATCTGAAATTTTAAATTACCTTCTTTGTCAACATGATAAAACGAAACATCAAAAGATTAATTTGATGTAAAGTATGAAATAAAGGGTAAATTTTAAATATGAAACTATATGTTTACGAATTTATTAAAATATTTTTCTTTGTCTTGCAGAAAGACAAGCAAGAAAGTAGAAATAAAACTTTGAACAGCACAGTGTGAGATTTCAGAAAACAATTTTTGTAAGAAATTGTAGGAAATCACCATAAAAAATTTTCCCAAGAAAACAACCACATGATTCTCCTGTTTACATTTTAAGGATAAATGAAAATTTAAAATAAGAGGCTTAATTTTCTCTGCTAAAAATAAGAAAAGAAATTTCTCTATCTTTTTCTTTGAGCATTTATTTAGGAAATTGTAGGTGCTTTCCCCTCTTTTAGATGTACATAAATCCTTATAAGACTATATTGACCTTTTGTCAACTTTATGATCCAGGAATATCTTTCTCAAAGACTTGAAACTTTCTCTGAAGTGCAAACATGAAGAAAGATAGGACTCAACTCCCAGTTTCTGTGGAAGGATAAAAGCCTAACTTCCCTGAGCTTTTCCAAGTTGCAAAACTACCTTCACCATGAGAAGCTCCATTTTCCTCCAGATAATGCCAATAAAGTAAGCCAGGTGGTAACTTCAATTCACAGGTAAATTTAGACTGAGCTAAGCATGAAAAATATTATTCTCAAGTCCTCTCATTAACATTAACTAGTTATTTTTTTAAACCTTAGAAACAAATATATGATGGGTAATCTGTCTAGTTATATACAGGGCTGGAATTTGCAATCTTTTAATGGATTGCCTGTGATATTCATCACATTCTCACATATTGTTTATTCAGCAAAACAGATGTTCTCTTTGTCTACTAATATTGTGGAGACTTTCTGCATTGAAGGATTTTCCTTTTAATCACAGTTACTCAAAACTATCTTTCACTAAATTCAAATCCTGAAAAACACCACAAAATGCTGATTATATCAAGATGGGCAGGACATAAAGCATGTGAAGGGACCAGACAGGTGCTATGAAAGGAATGTTTGTGTATCCCAAAATTCATATATATATATATATATATATATATATATATATATATATATATCACAAGTCACAAGATAATAATGGTATAATAAATTAGTGGAGACTTTTGGGTAGTGATTATCTTTGTCAGAGCTCTCAAGAATGGGATTAGTGATCTAATTAGGACCCTAGAAAGCTACCTAGGCCTTAAAATGAAATGAAAACATTGGGAAGTTACCATCTTTGAGAAAGTGAGAAAGTGAAATCTCAATGAAGTAAGATAGAAGGATTAAGGATATGTACGAGACAAACTCAATGTTTTGTCTGTCTTATTACCTTAAAACTCTGGTTCTAATTTCTGCTCATCTCTGCACATGGGCATGATAATCACTTACGGAGTATTTGTGTGGCAAAATTTATTAGCCCTAAATTTATCCCTTCAAGATTGAGGACAGAAAGCAAGATGGAAGTGCTAAAGTGATTGCAGGATAATCAGCAGTATCCAATTGCTAGATTTCACAATTTCCTTTTCTACATGTCTCTGAAACAACTCCTAGAAGACTCCAAACTTAAAATCACCTTGGATTCCAGGAAAAGCAGGGCCTCCGAGACCACCCCATGATAAGATCATCTTTCCTATGAGTGGGAGCAATTACTCTGTGACAGGAATCAAAGGAAACTTCATCCTAAAGAAAAGAAAAATTTTACCCTTCAAGCCAAAAGGATTCCTCCAAAGGTATGAAACAAAATATGAAATAATTATTGGCTGGATCCTAGCCCACCTCAGATAATTTTTAAAGCTGGTCTCTTTTGTGAGTAGTCCAGTATAAACTCCTGCATCAGACCATTCCTCCTGTAGTTACGCACACTGAAGTCTTTCCCTTTCTGCACTTATTTCTGACTCTGCCTATGCCTCACACTGATGTGTCCTGAAGTTCTTTTTCTGTAACATGAGTCAAGAGCCTACATAGCAGTCTGACCTGAGGTCCTCATCTCCTTTTCAGGAGCCTCTTCAAACCCTGCCCAGTGACATTACTGGTACCAAATCTGTCAGTCCTTTGACGTTGGAATTCTCAGCCTCCAGAAGTGTGAAAAATAAATTTCTATGTTTATAAACTACACAGTTTGTGATACTTTGTTATAGCAGCCTGAATCAACAAGTTAAAAAGAAAAGGTTGACTCTCAGGAACTATGTTAAATATACTTGAAATGAAAATGTTTTGCAAAGGAGACACCAGAAAAATAAAACATAAAGTTGTCTAATATAATCAGTATTTTTCAAAAGCATAAGTTAGACATAGGTTAAAATATATGTTAAAATATTGAATAGCCTTATGGGTGTAATAAGACTTTTTGGTCAAAAACAGCCTTATACTTATGAGAAAAACATTTCTCAAAATTGAATTTAACAATGGCATTTACAGAAAAAAAGCAGAATTTTGCCAGTTTAAAGTCTTTTGGGGTTTATTCCTTTTTTATCCTAATTTCCTCCACTTGCTACCCTCAGAATTGAATCATTAGTAACCAATTATAGGAATTATAAGATACAATAAACTTTCTTTTTATGATTCTATGTATTGAAAGTATTCCATTGGTTATTACTATCAATAAGTAAAATGCTATGTATTGGTCTTAGTGCATGAATCTGAGTGCTATTTATACACATACTTATAGAGTAAAACAAGTAAATAAATAGAGTAGGTAGGTTCAATCAATGAAAACAATTCCTGGAGATTCCTAATTCTGTCTCCATTTCTACTCTAGGGTCACACTCTAGGTCTTTCTATAACTAGTGACTTAGATATTGGAAGATTCTTTTTGCATTAACTACATCCTCATTCCCAACACATATTTGAGTTTTTAAAATTATCAGTGCCATGAAGAAGTAAAAAGAATTAAGATACAATATATATACATACCAATTCCCCACAATGAATATATTTATTGTATATCACAAAAATATACTAAGGGAAAATTTTTTTAAAAAAGCACTTCCACCTATAAGTTACATAGAGGTGATTTTCTCATAATTTTTAAGATTTACAGATTCCTATTTTAAATGCTCTTGCTCCTGTCATCTTTCTCTCTTTCTTTTTCCTCTCTCTCTCTCTCTCTCTCTCTCTCTCTCTCTCTCCTCTCTCTCTCTCTCTCTCTCTCTCTCTCTCTCTCTCTCTCTCTCTCTCTCCCTCCTCCCCCCTCCTGAAAGCATTATTGTTATATATACAGAGTCCTCACCACTTGAGTGTCAGGAGGAGTGGGAGAGGTTCTTCTGTCAGTTCAACTGCCTCTGTAATGTTGGTCTGTTGTTATCAAACACACAGGCAAGTGACTTCATGGGTTTGGTAAACTAATGACAATATTTAGTCTCTCTCTGCTAGAGCAAAAAGGTAAGCATCAATCTCTGCTTCCATAAGAATCCTGAATTAGGGATTTAACCTGTAACTGCTCCAACTTCTATTTCTGAAGGTTTGAAATCAATTGAGAAAACAGCAGACAGGCATATAATTGCAGTTTCCACTGTCTGTTCAAATGTCCAATCGAATTTCTTCTTCCCTTTTTTTCAAGGAAGCTGGTTGACTCAGTTCATTTCATACTTGCTGCAGTGGCTTTAAACCCACAGTAGTAATCTGCAGCGTCACACCGGTACACCTGAGAGCCTTGTTCTTCATCAATACCAATTAGAATCATGCAACAACCAAGTGACCTCATTTCAACATTCTGTGTGTATACTTGAGAAATATCAGCAATTCTATTACAGAGCATGAACGCAGGAATCTCATAGCCATACTTGTATTTCCAATTAGCTGCTTCAAAGCATGCCCTCTGTACCTGAGATCTGCTGTGGCTGTCATTCTGGCCATCACACAGCAAATGTTTTCAGGTATCTTGAATAAGTGAGTCACCGTACCAGAATCCAATAATTTATCACATACTTTCTTCTGTGTGACAATTACTGCACACTCTTTGCTTCTGACAACTACTGATGTAAGGCCACCCCAGTTAATAATCTTAAAAGTATATTCTACTTGGTAGAGCCGACCCTCTGGCAAAACAATGCATGGTAATGTGGCGGTCAAATCCAGCGCCGCCGGAACCATGGGTGTACCCACTACTCCAAGCAGTCTTTCCTGTCCTCTTACTGATGGCTTCATCTCTTCATATGCACCGTGCACAAAACATTAAAGCTACAGTTCCCTTACTGTGTAAGCTTATCTGAGAGGATCAAGAGTTTAGCTCACTGATTGGCCTGTAAAATGAAACAATTATTTTAATGAATTAATCTTGTTAGTATAATTAGATATGAAATAAATAACGATATATTTGCTCTTGAATTCTGCTTAAGCCTACTGGAAATTAAGGAAATATAAGGATTATTTTTCTAATTTCATTCAGAAAGATAAAAGGTCACATTTATAAAAAGTCAGTAATCAACAGCAACAACAACAACACATCCATGCACACGTGTATTCATTGTTATGGATTTGATCTAATGTGTCCCCAGGCGGAGCCTGGTCAGAAGGGGCGGGTCCCTAGAGATGGGTTGGAAGGGTATATTCTGGGTTCCAGCTCTGCCCTGTTCTCTCTGCTTCCTGGCTGCCATTTGGTGCACAGCTTTCCTCTACCAGGCTGATTCTGACTTGGAAACAGCCAGATACGCAGTGGATCCACTGAAACTGCAAAGCAAAATAAACCTTTCCTTCTTTAAACTGTAAGTGTTGGGTATTGTGTCTCAGCAATGGGATAGTGACTAATTCATACTGTTTGAAACACACCTATTTATTTTACACATTCACCTCTAAAATTCCAAAGATGTTAAAATAGTGCAGCTTGCTTTCAAAAATTCTCAGATTTCAAAGACGTTTGTATTACGTTACAGCAAAAATATTGAATGTAGTTGTTGAATTAAAATAAATGACCGAAATTTTGTTTTTTCCATCAAAATGAATTTGAAAAATTAAAGATTTCATTCATATCAGTAAAAACAAAACATATCCCCACCTTTACAAAGAAAATGGGGTTAAAAGGTGTAGAATATTTATTTATTGTAATATTGAGAGTAAAATAGAGTTTACATGATTCTGGAAAGGTCACTGACCGAGCTGCACAAACTGTATCTTAAATTCTTTGCTAGAGTAACATATCACACGCCAAAAAATTCTGTAGAGGAATATTCTCATTAGGTCAACTAAAAAATGCCAATTATACTACATGCCAAAAGTATTATTCTCTTAAAAGTTTATTTTGAATTTGACTATATATTTAGTGGCATTACATTTTTTTCAATGTATGTCAAGATTTTTTTCACTTAATTTAATAGGTATATTATATCTAGTTATATTTTACCTAATATAAAAGGTATGTTATATCTCCCAAGGAGGCACTTAGAGTAAGCAAGATGATATTAATACATACTTTTCTTATGTAGAGATGCATGAGTAAAGGGGTTGGGAGCAATAATCAATACCATAAAACTGTGAGGAATAACACATTTGCACTGAAATAAGACATGACTATGATATCATAGGGGTTTTTTTCCCCTGTTGATCATTTTCTGGCTTTGGAAAGTGTAGTTAAAATGGACTTTACCTATGAAATAAATAACTAATAACTATTCCACCTATTCTGAAATAATTAGTTGCTGTGCTTGATTTACTTACTTTATAAATAGATGTCTTCATGTAGAAATAAGTATAAAAAATGTCAGCATAGACATTGATATATTCTGCACAAATGGAGTTCCATTACCTCCTTCTAGCACAAAGTATTGGTGCTTAACTTTATTAGGTCTTGCTTTTTATTTATTTAATCACATACTATCTTTAGGTATCATGTTATACTTTTGCCATCATGTATCTGTTATGGAAAGCTTGGAATGAGTTTTTCTCTTGGTTCTGCTTTTTTCTGTCATTTTATTTACCAATTCACAGCTTTTCTTTTCCCATGATCTATCTTTAGTAAGAGCAGAATTGAATGCTTCTCATCTTGCTATGAATGGGTACTTTCCATAACATTACCTCTGTATTTAGAGAATCCCAGTAGGTCTGAATAAAGTGGAGAATTGATTTTTAAGATTTTGATGTTAATTCTCTGGATTTATACCACATAACTCTATCAGTTCTATTCTACCAAAAGTTATAGTTTAACTTCTGAACAGAGTTTGTCTGCCTTAAACTATACATCCCCAGACATTATGAGACCTTGAGTCTGAAGCACTAGTACCATTAATTCTTCTTCTTTAATTCTATCTTAAACATAATACCAAAAATGTATATTCTACTTACCCCCTCTGCACATATCCTATCCCATTTGGAGAGAGTAAGAGTCAAAGAAAGCAATCAGTGAAATAGAACATCTTAACTGCCAGGAAAGAAGTTCATTCACTGAAGTTACTATACCAACTGAATGGGCTTAATATTATCCCAATTCTGTCACTCTTCTTAAAAAGCAATGGCTAACATATAGAAATATAAGATGATATGGGCAGATAAATCATGTACTTTATTCATAGTAACTGATCAGTTTTATAAGTGATACCGCAAGTATGGCGGTACTAAAACACAGTATCTTAAATTTTATTTGTAACTGCAAAAATAAAATTTAAGAGTAATTTCATTGTTTGTTATTCCACCTGTTATTCAACCACTTTCCCAAGCCAATGCAAATGTATTTTTCTAATTTTAGAACAATAATGCAAGCAAATATGATGCTTTCACAAACCATGTCCCAATATTTATTTATTTTTAGTAACATTATTTAGAAACTAATTAACTAACTGTACTTTCTACCATCTTTTTGTTAAAATTTGCTGTTTTTGTTTTTCCAGATGATTTATAAATTCAGAAAGCCAAAACTCCCACATTGTTATGCAAAACAAAAGAAAATATTCAAATAGAGGTAAAGGATTGTCTTACTAGCTTTCTGTTGCTGCAAAACAACACCAGATACCCACAGCATAAAGGAGGAAAAGTTTATTTTGGTCACAGATTTTAGAGCTTTCAGTCCAGTCAGCTGACTTCAAGACAGGGCAGCATAGGGGAGATAGCAGAGGTGTATGGCAGAGGAGAAACAGTCCATGCCAGGACAAAAGGAGGGGGGTGGGCATCAAAAGAGAAGGGAGAAGGATGCGACCTTTCAGGTCACACTTCCCAGTGATGAACCTCCCCCATCTAGGCTTCACCTCCCAAATCTCATTTAACTATAAACTCATCAGCAGACTAATCCACCGATAAATATCACATCCCCATGATCCAATCATCTCCCCAAAGCTTCACCTATGAGCTCATGAGGCTATGAGGGGGGTACATCTAGATATAAACCATAATAAGTAAGGAATGCTACAATAGCAATTAATATAAACTATTATGATACTGGATTATATATTTAATTGCTTTGTTCTTTAATTTTTTCCTTTGGAAAATAGGAATAGTAATACCAAAAGAGAAGAATTAGCAGAATTATAGATAATATAATTTTGTTTTCATTCTACTAAAAGGTCCTGAATAGATAATTATTATTATTACTTGAGAAATAGACATTAAAAAACAGAACAGTTTTACCCAGAATTAATGGAAATGGAGAGATCACAACAGAGAGAGAGACAGAGACAGACAGGGACAGAAAGAAAAAAGAGAGAGACAGAGACAGAGATTACATTACAGGTAATCATAAAAACAACATATAGGAAAAGACATTAAGAACATTTTTTTCCTATTAAAAAAACTAACATAAATCTTTATCTCTACTGACATAATTTAGCAAGGAAAGTTGGTTTGGCACATTTCACAGGATTTCTAGAAAGAACTATGCAAGGCTTTTTATTCTATTCAAACCTTCAATAATTGAATGAGATCCACTCACTTTACAAGGGCAATGTGCTTTACTAGTATATTGATGTTATGTTAAAGTAATTTAAAAATATCTCACAAAACATCTAGCATAAAGTTTCACCAAATATCTAGGCATTCCATGACAAACACACACACACACACACACACACACACACACACATGCATGAGCACATCTTAAAAGCAGCCAGTGTGTGTGGGGGGAGGTCATATTATGTACAAATAAATTTGACAGTAGATTTCTCATCTAAAACAATTTGAATGAGATTATAAAAAACAAGTTCTTTAAGTAAAAGAAAAAAAGAAATATGTTTCAAATACAAAGACAAAATTAAAACATTCTCAGACATGCAAAAGCTAAAACAAATCATATAAATTCAGACATAAAAAGCTGAAGCAATCAAGCAGAAGTACACTACAAAAAATGTCAAAAATGGTTCAGGATGAAGAAAAGTTATATTAAATATACAAATGGATTAGTGCAGACAGATGAAGAGCAGCAGAAGAAAAATTTCATAAGCATATAACTTTTTTCACATTATTTTAATTTCTTTTAAAAATTAGATATTTAAACAAAATGTATATATGCATCCTATATATGAATCAATAGATTAATGTTAAAAGAATTATAAATATACAAACATTTCAAAATATTCCTTTCTTTAAATAAAACCCACTTGTTCTTCAGCCAGGAATTTCCTGTAAAACATTCATCCCAATGGATTTCAAACCAACATGAATTTACAATTCCTAAACCTACTAGTTCTTTGCTTTCTTATCTGTATTATATTCCTTGTTATCATTTTTTTATTATATCTATAGTTTACTTAAAATTTGTTTCACTGTACTAGAAAAAATATTTGGTGTACTATTTTCTACTCTGTGCATTTCAGTTATTAAGGCTCTACTTTCCACTACAAATAAAATGACAAGGCTGGGGATTTAGCTCAGTGGCACCATGCCTGCTTCACAAGTGCAAGGTCCTGAGTTCTATCCCCAGTAATGAAAAAAAAAAATGACAATGCAGATCAGTGTGTTAGGTTGCTCTCCATCCCTGCAAATAATACTCATGATAATCAGCTTAAAGAAGGAAATGCTTATTGTGGCTTATGATTTCAAAAGTTTCAGTACATAGTTTCTTGGCCCCATGACTTTGAGCCTACGGTAAAGCAGCACTTCATGTTGAAGCTTATAGTGGGTCAAAGCTGCTCATCGTGTGACAGCCAGTAAACAAAAAGAAAAGGCAGAAGAGACTAGTTGTCAATACCTTTCAAGGATGTATCTAACATCCTGTTTCCTTCAGCTAGTCTTCACCTTTTAAAATTTATACCCCCTCCCAATAGAACCAAGCCTTCCACACAAGATCATCTGAGGGAACTTTGAGATCCAAAGCATTATAATCACCTAAAAATCATGTATGACAATGGTATTAATATTTTAGTTTTTAAAAATTTGAAACATTTTTTAACTACTTGTGTCCAAAGAGAAAGGCTAACATGTACTTCAGTGTCATGTACCACAGTGTCAGAAACAAACCATGCTTGATTGCCTTATGTATTGATTGATTGATTTATGTCATTTGACATTTCTGAGTTCTGATATATATCTTAGCCTGGCTTACTTTTTCAGAAGTATCACTATCCTTTCACAACATACATCCTCCTTATGACAAAGGTATAAATAGTCTTCACATCAACCAATGACTATTCTTACCACATATATCTTATACACATGAACCACTAGACTTCTAAATTTTTTTCAACTTTTAATACACATACAAATAAAAAACTCCCTCTAGAATTTACAATCAAATAATCCCAACTTTTACAAAAGATGCCTCTCATGCCACATCTGGGAGACAATAACAAAAGGAAGGGCGATGTTTGAGGAACACGCATATTTATTCTAACGAGAACTGAGTTTCAGCAAATTATTTTCATATCAGATTGCTGGTCTGGCATTTTTATATATATCCTTCTTCTTAGATCACTTGATATGTGAAATCTTGTATTTTTTAAATTGAAAATAAAAGTTTACATTAATATGCTACATCCTAATATTTTCCAAGCCAAAATATATGCATATGTGTGTATGTTGAGTCTGTTTGTATACACAAGACACACACATGAAGCGCAATAAAGCATATACAAACACTCATGCACATGTGTGCTCTTCCACATATAAACAACTGCACTATAAAATAAGAACATAGATGCTTATTTCATTTTTTAAAATGAATATTTTTCCTAAAGCAAACATTAGGCTTTCATGTTTTAGATTGCAAATATGTTTATTTAGGAAAATTTCTCTTGATAATGTTGCCATAAAAAGAAGTCAACATGATTAGATGCCCATTTAATAAAGCTAACTTAGCAAAGGAATTTTCTTTCACTACTCCATGTTTGTTAAGTTTTATGAGTACAATCCTAGATTTGACCTCACTTTCCAGCTTTGTTCCTGTAGTTTTAATCTATCCTTTGAAAATAACTTTGAAATTCACTTTTTCTTTATGGACTGTTAAAGGACCTGTATTATAGCCTGGCAATGAAGTTTTCTGCCTCACTGAATCACTTTCATAAACCCTGTATTAAAAGAGAGTAGGGCTTTTGCTTCCCTTCTCCCTATCCTTTACTCCTGCCACTGAGGACAAAGAACTCCTCTGAAGGAAGCCTGCAGGGCTAGAGATCTTATGAAAGAACATCGATCGTGCTTTTCTTTTTTTCTACAAGCCCCATAAAGCATGAAGTTGTTGTTACCAATATCATTATTTTGAGTCAGTTGTACAGATTTGAAACTCAGGCTGGGCAGAGTATGATTCAAATATAGAAACTATCGAGATTGGCTGAACTTTAAAGAAAAATAAGAACTTGTTTGAGATTCTCAATAACACGTGTCCATTTTTTCTTCCCCTTAGATTGCTTTTGGGTGGCAAAAAATCAATAGTAAGCTTTACAAAATACCAGTAATGGTATGGCCTAAAATAATGGTGTTCGTATTTAAATTGTAATAATAAAACATATAATAGAAATATACAATTATATCACACATAGTTGGAGTTTACAATTCTTAGGTAAGCATAAAACTAATTCTACTAAGGAAATAAAAGTGATGCATTAGTACTTATCACTAAGTAGTGGACTTTCAAAAGTCTGATACTAAAAAGAAAAGTATCTTGAATTCTTTCTTTTACTAAAGTAAATACTTATATAGCTAAATTAGAATCCTCTCTCATTACAGATACTTAGATATCCATACACACATATATTAATTATATACCATTCATATATTTCATAGATGTATGCCATCAGTCAAATGATAATTATAGAGCCATACCTTCAATCTCTACATATTTGGAAATATTAGGGATTCGATAGAACCATGATTAGTATGTTCAGAATGAAGAAAACCATAATTTTGCAGGCAACTAAGTTGATTTTAAAAAATTAAGCTTGGATAATGCAACACCCAGAGGCATAGAAAATGCAAATTAATTCATTGAAATGGAATTTTGATAATAAATTTTACAAAGGCATGAAAGAAAACAAATAAATCAAAAACCGAAAGAAAATAAAACTAAAATGACAGCTAAAGCTAAAGCCAACAACTATCAATAGTTACATTTAATTCTAATATTGTAAACAAGTAAATAAATTAAATCAGCAATACTGTCTGTGAAAGACTCAGTTCAAATGTATTGACTTATTGAAATTAATTGAATAGAAAAAAATATATTGCCCACATGGTTAGAATGAACAGACTGAAGAGCAATTAAAATTGGAGATTTAGCTCAGTGGTTCTGTTACTTGCCTCAGAAGCGCAAGGACCCAAGTTTGATCCCCAATAACAACAACAACAACAACAAATTCAAGACAAAGTTTTTAAAATTTTTCATTATCATTGTATAACTGTGATACATAATAATTACATTAACCTTGGGAAATTCATACATAAAGATATTGCATCTTGATCATTTTTTCTCCCCTCCCTCCCAACAGTCCTTCTCCTCTCTGCCCTAGATCCCCTTTCAGTCTTCACAAAGTGTACCTCACTGTTTCCTACAATTTTATCAGACAGATGTTTCAAAATGATAAGAATACTGCTTCACAGAGATATAAAATTATAAGTATAGTGGCTAATACATAGCTTCAAATAGTATGAAGTAAATTTTGACAGAAGTAAAAAGTAGATAACTTAAAAATCATAGGAAAAAATTTGGTAATAGATAAAAATATGAAGTCAATAAATCAGTAAAAATATACTATAAACAATCTTATTCTACTTAAAATTTACAGAACACCACAGTCAGTAATTGCAGGATCCAAATTCATTTCAAAAAAGGGTATATGCTAAAGCATAAAACAACTAATGGTAAATTCAGAAAGGATAAAATTATGCCAAGCATTTTCTCAAACCAAAAAAGCAATTAAATTAGAAAACAAATAATAGATATATATATATAAATACCCAAAATACTTTAATATTATACAATACACACTAAATACTCTGTAGATCAAAATCAAATACTATGTAGAACTTAATGATACTGAAAATATGCCAAAATTTGTGAAAAGCATTAAAATACAGAATAAAAGAAATTAGATGAAGATACCAAGTAACAAAGGAAGGAAAGAAAGATATCCCCCATGGACACTGATATGGAGATGGAGATGGGAATATGGGAAGAATATGGGAACCTACTTAGCTTTTGGTTTGGGGACTTAATTATTTGGCTATATATTGAGTACAAGCTGCAAGTATAGGATGTGCTTCGGAGTCACGCATATACATCTTGCAAAACAATTAAAAACAAGAAACAGAACAGAGAGAGATAGATATGTATAAACACTTGAAACTGTGAGTATTACAATGAAGGCACTTTATGTCAAACCCTAACAAAGTGGAGCGAGAAAACAATGAAGGAAGAAGTAGTACACATACATGCCTATGAATGGCAGTATGTGAGAAATTCCTTAGAACTGCACGACTCCATTTAGACCACTAACATGAGGAAACTTGCCTAATAATGACTGACTCCCACAAATAGTTAAAACCCACTTCTTAGCAAGTTTTTCTAACTAACGCTTTTCGTTTCCAGATAGCTTATATGAACTTTTGTATTTAAAAGTTTCCTGTTGCCCCCGCCCCCAATTTCTGGAATGCCATAACATGGATTTCCTAGATTTCAATCCTCTGCTTTTCTTAAATGAACACTTCACTTTGGAGAGTATATCTCCCTGTCACTTATTTTAATTTTGCATACTCTGAATGACTTAAGTTGTGTAAAAATGTATAGCAATACATTTATCCCACACTGTTTCAAGAAGAAATTTATGAACATTTGAATTGTGAACTTTCACAAATACAAACAGACCTCACATTACAGAATTCGTAAATGCAAACAAATCACAGAAGTAGCTCACATGTCCGCTGGACATTGTCACAGTTGTGCTGCTATGTGCTTACAGTGTGGTAGTTAGTTTACAGTAGTACAGTGCTCAGTCAAAGCCCAGGATGCTTAAAAGCAAGAGAAAAAGCAGTGGTGATATGGAGGGGACTGCTAGGAAGCTCAAGACAATAACCATAAAACAAATGTGAAAATAGTTTACTTACAATTGTTGTCCTATATTGTACCACCACTTTAAGGTAACCATAAAAGTAAAAATAGTTTATAGTATTTGTTTGTGTTTGGTTTTTTTCATGCTTTACATTGTATATTTGTATCAAATGTGTACAAGACTCACATTTTCAGACTTAAGAATGAATCCAACTTATGAACTTATGAGTGTTTTCCTGGAACAAAACTTGTTCATAAGTGAGGGGCTTACCATACATGGTCAGGAATTTAAAAGTATAAAAACTGTGAGATCATGGGAAAATGTTGCAACACTGGAGTAGAGAAGTCATTTTTAACTAAAGAATAAATCAAATGTGTTAATTTTGTAATATTCATATTTATTAACAGTAATTTGGAAGCATTTAGGTTTTTTGTAAGATGAGATAGATTAATCATTTCTATTTACGTAATAGTAGTTGTGTTGATTCCTCTTTGACTTAATTATTGATTTTAGGGTAATGTGATGAACACTGGATATCTCCTCTGTGTAATAGGGTCTGTGGTCTGAATTGCAGATGAGAAATACCAAAAAATGTATCTGGGTACTTGTAGACAATCTGCCCTCCTTTTCTTGAACTACGGAGAAAAACTTTGACTCCTTTCAGAGTCTTATTTTTTTTTTAACTTGACATTTTATAACCTAAAGAAATCTTTTCTGAGGAAAGATAAGTGTCTTAAATTTTGCAACACATGTATATCTCCATAGTTCCAGAGCTCAGCCCTCTTTGCCAACTACAAAATTGTTATTGTTCAAAGAATAGAAAGATCTAAATATGGAACTCTTTTGTCTTTATCTCTAATTTTCTTAATTAACAAACTCATTAGCTCCACCTAAATAATATTTTAAAATAAACAACCTTGTTTCAAATGTGTGATAGTGATATTTTATATGCAAGTTTAAACTAAGCTTTTGTTACACAAGAAAATAGTGACCTGATACTTGGACTTCGTCTCTGTGTTGTCTTACTTTCTGGTAAAAATAGTACAATTTCAAATAGTGTGATGTACAAAATAAAATTTTCTGCTCAGAATATATTAAAAGTTACAAACTTTTGTAATTATCTCCCAACAGAGTGAAATTAATTCAGAGCAAACTTATCTAAGCTCCTAATGACTGCATGATCAGGTAATTTTATTGTTTTAGCAAACAATGATCCCTAAAAGGCATTTAAATTTTATTTAACTTTACTTTGATTAATGTATGCTTAATGGAAAAACACTTTTACTCTTTTGCAGGGTTATTGGTTTTTATTTCCTTTGGTGAAATTTTAGGATAATAGGAAAGCCAAGTTTTATCACTACTGCTACATTCCATAAATAATGAATGTTATCCTTTGCATAATCTAAAGTCCTCTATTTAAAGATGGCATAATAAAATTTTGTGTATAAATTCTTTGATATTTTAAATGAATTCTATTTGAACAGCATTAAGGTTTCATTTTCAGTTTGTCTCATTAAGTACCAAAGGATAGGAATTTTGTTATTCTGTACAAGTAAACTCTTCAGTATTGTTGCAATGGTCACAAATTTAAAGCTACTTTATTAGTGATGCAGTAAATAAATAATTTTGAAAAACAATAAGGTAATATTTATAATACATAAGTTTATTGTGTCCATATGCAGAATATTAACAGGTGATTTGTGCCATGTATGATGGTATTGTGCAACCTGTTAGAAAGGGAAATGGTTCATTCCTTGTTCAAGGATGAGTTCAAGATTTCAGCTTGGTTATTATTTTAAACATACGACTTAAAAATAGCGTGTTTTTTTGTATTAAATTCTTTTATTGGTACATTGTAGGTATACAACACAATTACATTTCTCATTGGGAATTGTACCTTTATATAATGCATCTTGGTTCTAATTGTTTCCCCATTCCTAGCCCTCCCTTCACGCCCTCCACCCTTCCCTATTTATAAAGACTTTGTTTCTATTTTTCATCATTTTTCCTTTCCCTTCTTTCCTTTCCTCTGCCCCTCCCACTACACCTACCCCTTTGGACCTTTTCTTCCTATCTTACATTACCGATTATTCATTCTAATCATTGGTACATTTTAGGTATACAATATAATGACATTCATCATTGGAAATTTGCACCTTTACATAGTCTCTCTTGGTTCTTGTTTTTCACCCTTGCCCAGCCCTCTCTTCAACCCCTCCAGTCCTCCCTATTTCCAAGATTTTGTTCCTATTTTTCCATTTTCTCATATTAATCCCATTCCCTTCTATCCTTTCCCCTAGCCCTCCCACTTCCTTCCCCTTTGCTTTTCTTCCTAAAAAACAGCGTTTTTAATTAGAATAAACTGTGAACAATAAAGTTAAGAATCAACAAATAGGATCACATCAAATCAAAATGCTTCTGCACTGCAAAGGAAACAACCAACAGTGAAGAGACAACCTCCAGAATGGGAAAATATTTTGCCACCTATTTCCTGGACAGAGGACTAAAACTGCAAGCCTATAGTAAGAATACAGTGGGGTGCCAAAATGAATAGACACTTCTCAGACTAAGTACAAATGGTCAATAAATACATGAAAAAAAATGTTCAACACTGCTGGTGATAGAGAAATGCAAGTTAAAACTATTTGGAGATATCATCTTACACCAGAAAGAATGGTTATCATAAAAAAATCTAATAATAAATGCTGCCAAGAACATGGGAAAGAAGGAATTCTTCCACATTGTTTGTGGGAATATAAATTAGTACAACCGCTATGGAAATCAGCATGGAAATTCCTCAAAAAACTAAAAATAGAAATCCAAATTTATTCACCTTGACCTCTTTTAGTTATCTTCCCCCAATACATTAAAATCAGCATATTGTAGGGATTCACGCATACTCATGTTTATAACAGCACAATTTATAATAGCTAGATCTTCAGCAGACCACAGTGCAGGAAAAGGAGGTGGCAAACTGCACTTTTGCCCTGGCTCCTAGCGTGAGAGAGGAGGGACAAATTTATAGAGACACAGTGAGGGCAGGTGACTCCAGACACCTACAAGGAGAAATTCACCAGTGGAAAGGAGCTGTAAAAACTGTGAGCTTCAAGAGCCGTTGAGTGAGTGACTCCAGCCTGTGTCCATTGTTTCCTCTGGAGAGCGAGCTTTGCCAGACATCATTTTAGGGAGGGGCCAACTGAACCTGGGACTTGGAGGAGCTGTGGGTTGGCTTTATTTCAGGACTCCAAGTATTGAAATCCCAGAGTGTGTATGTGAGGGACAGCCATGGGAGATGTCCAACCAAGGTCAGGCAGCCAGGGTCAGGCCAGCAAGAGACACATCTTGTTTTGTAGGTGGAACAACTCAAGATCCCCATAACCAGAGGCCAGGATCAGGTTGAACTTCTGTGGAGTTAAAGGCAAAAGAATTGGTGCCCCACCCTATTCCCACTACAGCCTTGCTGGGATTATCCAGCACTCTACCCTCATCCTACTGTGGGGTTGCTGGGATCATCCAGCATGATCTAGGATCTGTCTGCCTTTTTGGCCTACCAGTGTCCCTGAATTGAACACTATCACAAAACTAGAACCCAGAAGATAACCACAAGCTTGAAATCACAGAGAATTTTCTTTTCATGATGTTTTTTTTTTTTTCATGAGCGTGAACATATTTTTAGATTTTTTTTTCGTTTTTTTTTTTGGTTTTTTTCCTTCTTTTTTTCCCTTCTGTCATCTTTGCTGGTTTCTCAAAGCTTCAGTAGTTTTCCTTTGTTCTTCATCCTTATTTCTACTTTCTTTTCCTCTTTTATTTCTCTGTACCTTTCATTTATCCATTTTAAATTTTTTCCCCCGAAGATAAAATCACTCTATTAAGGGGATATTTACTGCATATAATTTCCTGACTTGTTTTAGATTTTTTTATAATTATAAATTTTGTGCCTACGGTTACAGGGGGCAAATTAGTTATCACACTCTGTCATTTTCTAGACTGTATTGATGCTATTGTTATTACTGATTGTACTACTTTAACTAAGTTGACATAGTTGTTGTGATCAGTTGTTCTTCCTATATACCAATAATGAGATTGTCTGGGTGTCATGAACCCAATACCAAAGAACTGGGTGGTAAGCCAAACGGGCAGCAACTTCTCATCCCTAATAAATTTAAGAGCCAGGATGTTGGGATGGATTCAAAAGCCAAAAACCAGCTATGCCTAGAAGACATCTTGCAAAAGTAATCATTTCCTAAAGAGAAATAAACCTATAGCTCATGTGACACAAGCTGAAGCAAGAAGAAAAACTAATTGGTTAAAATTGTATATACAAAATAAGTAGAATTATGTTCTTTTATGAAAAATAAATGAATTATGAGCCACAATGCATATTCAGGACAAATAGAATTCAATTATAATAAGATAAAAGTAATCTGAATTTTGCTAAATTCATCCTTAAAACATCTAAAGACAACTATTTCTCAAATGTTAACATTTTAGGTATAATAAAAAATATATAATTGCATAATGCACTGGTTACTGGATGTGATGGTTAATTGCTTGTGGCAATCTGAGTAACAAAAGCTCGACAAAATTGACTCAGCAGTTCCACACCCTAGGGTGATGAAGATCCACCCTAGGGCAGCTTGTCGCCTGGATAATATAAAGGGGAAATGAAGAAAGATGGATCTGCTTCTACTTCTTCAAAGGAGCACCAGTCTTCACCTTCTCCTTAGAAGTCATCTCCTGGCTTCCAGTGCAGGCTCTTCAGCTTGTGGTGCAGATCCTTCAGCCTTCCGGTGTAGACTCCAGCCTTCCATCATAGGCCCATCCATCAGCTTCCTCATACAGACTTGTACAGGACACTGCCATGAGCTCCAGCCTTTTGACTGAATTCTTCAGTCTCCAAGGTGCAGACAGACCCTCTGCACTCTTCCACATCTGACTCAGTGGGCGGCCATTGTAAGCCAATCCTGTAAATTCTTATATACTTGTATATCTTGTATTATATCTATTTCAATGCTTACAGATCCATTGAATGATTTCTGATTAATTTATAGATTATTGATTTAATGAATTCAGATATGCTGCCACCACACATTCAAGATCTGCAAGAAAATATTGAAGTTAATGTTTTTATAAAACTAATTTAAGACCTTTATGAAAATCAACCAATATATTTAATTTTAGACATATATTGTTGACAAAAGATTCTGAAATTTAAAATTAAATATAAAACTGTATTTCAAAATGTTGACATTTCCAGAAATTTTATTCAATTATAATAAATGTAAAAAAAAACATGTATAGTTAAACATGTACCATGAGAAAAAAAATCTACATAAATTTTTCATCATATTTTGTTTTGGCTAAATTAATTGCAATGTTCTTAATTTCTCAAAGTGCATTAAACAAGTTGGGAATCTGAGACATGCATAGTAATATATCTTTCAAATTTTCCTTTTGGATTAATGAAGCAAGAAAATTAATCGTTATTAAAAGAATGCAGTTTTCAATCCATCAGAGAGAACTTATTCAAACACAGTAGTAGGTTCACATAAGGTTTTCCTAAGATTGCATGCGCGCGCATGTGTGTTTGTATGTCTGTGTGTATTAATTGATAGATGTAGATGACTGATAAATAATACAGAACAAAACATATAAAACTATTAAAATACAGAAAAATGGTTATAAACAAATATTTACAAAAATCTCCAAAGTCTTTTATATGAGAAAGCATTTTTTTCAGATGATGTTTCCAATATAAATTGAGGATTAAGGAGAGAATTTTATCTAAGTTTGCAAATGAATCAAAGTTACTGCATTGAAAGTAGCAAAATGACCTTAAACCTTAGTAAACTAATTCTATCTAAAGCCAGAGGCACATTATACATATAATCATATAATTTCCCAAAAAATCATAGAAAGTTTGGAACGGCACTTAAAAATAATTTAATCTAATGTTCAGAGAAAGTAGAACACATTATGCTGTATGGATAGGGACACAAATCAGAACCTAGATCTTATATTGCCCACCCAGAAGCCCTTTCTGAAACTCTGCACTAACCTTGAAAGGTGAGGATATTAGTAGCAATGAAATGCATTTTTCTGTTGTTAGCTTTTTGGGCTTTGAATCTGAAAGTATGTGCGGGAGAATTGATGTCACAGCTGAGTGGAAAAATCTGACAAAATCTGTGTAACTTGCTTTTCTTCTGTGAGCCGCTTACAGAATATTTCTGATATTAGCAATGTAGCTTGAATGTCAGAATGTGGCAGGGACCCGGGGTTGTCACTCCCCCCAAATGGCAGAGCTGTCAACACATTTTGATCTCCTCTATAATTAGAGAGATTTAGTCTATTAACCACTTGAATGTCCAATGGGTAAATGATGTATTCATAAGGCAGCACCTGTAGCAAGAAAGAAATTCTGTAAAATCACCTTAAAATAAAGCAAACTATGTTTAAAAAGTACAGAGCTTCTTTCAACAGCACTCCTAAGAAAGCACCTATGTGATACAGGAACAAATAATCTATCAATTTAAGGGAACTCAACATCAATTAATCCAAGGTAAAATAAGGAACCTGATTTCTTTTGTTAGGATGATTCCTAGGCATTTCAGTTTTTTGGATGCTATTGTGAAAGGAATTATTTGCCCTATTTCTCTCTCAGTGAGTCTGTCATT
>NW_004624789.1:7602774-7618155 GCF_000247695.1 Heterocephalus glaber | reverse complement strand
TCAAGAATATAAATAAAATACCATTAAGTACATCTTCAAAATAATAAAATGTGATTCTCCAGTCAATACCAGCAATATTTGAAGAAATATATGCATACACAGAAGAACTGTTAAGGGATTTTTGATGAATGAATGCAGTTCAAATTTTCAAAAGAAAAAATACAAAACTATAGCCTAGATTGAAGAGCATTTATCACTCTCAGCCAAAAGGATTCAAACAGTAATCGCTTTTGTTTATTCTAGGGTATGGAAATATGAACAATGACATGAAGTTCTGTATCTGTGGTATTATTGGAGATTCTTATTTATTAAAGAGATGACTGAAGGAATTCTAGTACCATGATTAAGCACATCTTATTCTCACTTCAAATGAATAACTAAGTCAGTGAATAAAGCAAAATCTAGCAATATGCATTGTTTCAGCAATACTAAAAGAAAAATAAAGTAACAGAAGAATAAAAACAACTTTAGAGCATAATCATTGAAAAAAAGCAAGTAAATTATATGGCGAACATTCAAGAAATCAATGCATAACTCTTTCTACCAACACTCCCCTTTTCTCTTCATTAATATTAGAATATAAAATAGAGAAGAAAATCCTCTAAACAATGACATTCTTTGATCTGAGGCAGAATGAGAAAAAAAAGAAGAGCATGGATCAAGATAAAATGACAGAATGACTTATAGAATCCAAGGTTTTACCATCACAAGACTGGTAAAACTTTGAACTCTTTATTTTATTTTTGTGTGTGTAATAGGTTGCCCAAGGAAAAGAGGCACATAACAATTCATGATGGATGGACTTTTTTCCTCCTGCAAATAAACAGAATCAGGGTGAAAGTTAGGATAGATTTTTTTGAAGATGTGAGTAAACTGAGATTGGAGAAAAATGAATATCTTTTTTTAAAAAATCAGGAGCAATCCTTGAAATTTCCCCTTGAATGGTTGGAATAATCTGAAACCAGATGGCATGACTGTTGAGTGATGCTACTTTAATGAAATTATAAAATACTTCCATTAAGGGCAGCTTTGGTACTACCATAGTGTTCTAGACCCTTCAGGTCCCACTTTTCTAGATGAATATTCTGTTTCTTATCCACTTCATTAACTTGGTTTTTTCTTAATGGTCATTATGGAGGGGTTTTTTGTTGTGTTTTTAAATTTAATTTCCTACTATAATAAAAAGTATTATAAGCCAGGTACAAGGACCTCTACTTCTAATCTTAGCTAGCTGGGAGGTTGAGGCAGGAGGATCCTGAATTAAAGACCAGCATGGGAATTCTAGACAGACTTTTTATAAAAGCTGAGAAACTTGCTCAGTAGTAGAGTGTCCAAAATTTGAAATCAAGTACCACACACACACGTGATAAATATTAAAAAAAGAAAAAAAAAGGAAAAGAAAAAGGAAATATTTATCTTTCAGCTAATCTGAGTTTAAATTTTGGCTCTGAAATTTATCGTGTATGTGAATTTAAAACAGGTTACTTAGCCTTTCTCATTTTACTCATCTAGGTAAAGAGGAAAAATAATAGCATCTACTATATGGTTTTCTTGTTATGGTAAAATTAATGCATATATAAATCCATAGGGCCTGATATATTTCAGTGTAACATTTATATTATTTTAGTTACAATATGAGTTTTTTATGGTGATTTTTCTACCAAAACATACACAAATATCTACTTTCCATTTGCTTTTGATTTTCTTTGAGAAAAAAAGAAACAATAAAACACCTGTAAAAATGGTCCAGTAATGTAACCTTCACACCTTATCAAAGAGCATCATCATTTGTCTAATTATGAAAATGAAAACCCAGTCATTTTACATCGAATATTGCCTTTCTCCTCTAGGCTATGTTTTATTCATTAGGAATTCTTTCTGGCTCTATATTCAGCATGCAAGTCACCAGTTCCTCTCATTCTACTGCTCTGGAACTCATTTTAGCCAGGCTTTTGCTTATACTATTTCTCCAAAATAGCATTTTAAGGCTGCCAAGGACCATATATTAATAAATCTTATGATGATTTCTGAATTATCACCTAATTACATCTAACAGAAGTATTAAGTACAGATATTCTTTCTTCTTGAAATTTTTCTCTTGACTTTCAAAATATTACTCCTTTTTCATGTCTTTCAACCTGACCTATTCCTTTATTTTTCTTTTTGGCCAGATACCAATTTTGAAATTTTTGAGAGTTAACAGGACTCATTCCTTGAGCCTCTTTAATAGCTATCAAACCCATTCTACTAGTTTTAATAATATTTCCAGACCTTAGAAGTTTCTATCTTCAGTTCAGACTAAACACCTAGAGTGCCAGCTTACTATTCAACTATCACTCTCAAATTCTGGGTAGTATTTAAGAAGTGCTTCAAACATTTCCAGAACTCAAGTCATTATTCTTTTTACTAACTTTCTTCCCTAAGCCTGGTCCTTTCATAATCCCCTTGAAGCCATCGCTGAATTCTCACTTTTTAAATATATACCAGGTCCTTCAGCAAAACTAGCCTATAGACTCAGAATCTGACCAATTTCTCCTGCCTGTCTAACTAATATTGTCATATAATGTCTCTTCTGCAGATTAATGCTGTAATCTCTATTCTAGGATCTTTGCTTATGTTAGTGCTCCATTACATGGCATTCTCAGCACAGCAGTCAGTAAAAAAAAATTCTAAAGCATACATCATGGTAACTTTCTGCTCAAAATCTTCCTATGGATTAGCATTTACTCAGAATAAAAAAAAAAACTACAGTACTTACAAAGGACTAGGGCAATGGACCAAAGGCCTGTGCTCTATTCCCCAAATCTATCTTCACTTCTCCTTCCACTACTCGACAGTTTTCTTTACCTTTCCTAGCACAGTGATTTCCTTTAGGTTTTTCTCACTTCTTAAACCATATTTCAAGTGTAGTGACTTAGCGCTGGGAGCTCCTTCTCATAGAATAATCACCTAAGTAATGAGAATATTTGTGTGAAAAAAGCAGACCTTACCCTCTGCACTGTATTCCCAAGTTTCCTTCCTTTATAATTCTTTACAACATTGATCCCCTTCTGGCATACCATGTTTTACTTGTGCATTTTTTGCACACTGTCTAAAATACAAGGTCCAATATAGCTGATTTTTTCCAATTGTATTCAATCTTAAAATTCCATATCTAGAACTGGACACAGGGAGATATTAAAAAATATTAGTATAATTACTAAATTAATGATATTCTCATTCTCACACTTCAAACTCAATAAATACAGGCTAAGAATAATAGAGAACTTTATTGATACTTAAAAGATTGAAGTAAAAATATATTTTGTAAATTGAAAGAGAAAAAAATCAAACTAGTTACCATAGATCGAATAAAATCCAAAGACATCATGTCATAAATTTTTATCCTAATATTGTTGCCTTACATGATAAGAGAAATTTCACAAACACTATTACAAGAGTTCTTAAAACTTGAGAACATTTTGTAGCTATGATTAGAATGAGATATGTCAGTGGAATAAGGGACAGAGTGTTTCTAGGTTTGAAGATGGAGGAAGGATGTGAAAGTTCTATAGAAACTAGAATGTAACTAGATAAGTTCCCATCTTGCAACTCTAAAAAGGGACACAGTCCTCCAAGATTACTTTAATCAAGTGAGACTCACGTTAGACTGCTGACCTACAGAAATGTAATGTAATACATTTTTTTTTGTATAAATCCATTAAGTTGGTACAAATTTGTTACAGCCACAATATAAAACTAATAAAAAGTATGGAAGAAATCAACAATTAAAGAAATTCCAAAAAAAAAGAAAGAGAGAAAAGGCAAAAATAAGCACAAATCACAATGAAAACATAAATTCAAATTCCCTGTTGAACATGATAACACTGAGCCAGGGATTTAGCTCAGTGGCACTGCACCTGCCTGGTAAGTGCAAAGTCCTGAATTCAATCCCTTGGAAAAAAAAAATGTTAACATCACTATAAAAACAGAGGACATCTATGGAATTATTACAGTAATTTTTAAATCTTATGTAAATTGATCTAAAATTCATTCAGTGCTAATAGTTGTAAAATATTAATAGTGTTATTAATATAGGCAGAAATAATCATACAAGCTACATGGCATATGAAATTATTAGTGTGTTTCTGTAATTTTCTGCACACTAGCATATAAAAACATCAGGTTCAGAATTTCTAACTACTTAAAAGAATTTAAAGATAATATAAATTAGCTATTATTTGAACCATTCTCGTGTACAGAAAGGAAATAGCTTAAAATTTATTTCAAGCAATGATACATACATGTAAAATCTAGCAAAAAAAAAAGGCCATTTGTCATACTAATAGAATAAGAAAGGAAAAATGAAGACTCCTGAAATTATTTTTCAAAAATTTAACATCTTTCTTAATTTGAGGAAGATCTAAATTTTTAAAATATGAATAATTTGAAACTTTCTGAAAAAGACAAAAATATAAAATAAATGTAAATACAAAGTGAATGTAAAAACAAAAGCAGATCTTACCTTGCAAATGACATATGAAATGACTTTTCAGTAAGTTCTAAATAAGAGATGAACTATCACTTATTGTTATAAAAGGATTAGGCAATACCATTAGAATAAGAAAGATTATACAATTTAAAAATTAAATATGATCTTATTTTTTATTATTTGTACATGGCATGCTTTATAATTTAAAAATACCCCAATTGATTGAATAATTATTGGAAAAAATAGTTGTTTTGTCACAAAATATTTTAATGAATAGATGAACTATGTAGAAAAATAAATGTAGAAATGTTTTGGATAAATAGAGTGGATTTTAAATATAAACAAAAGCGATGAATGTAGCTGCTATGGCTTGAATAGAGTTTAAATTTGTTCCCCTAGTGGTTCATGTGCTGTCAAGCTTGGTCCACAGAGTGGCAACATGAAACCTGATGGATCTTTTACGTGTTGAGACCATGTAGGAAGTCATTGGGTTCATTGGAGTCACACCCTCAAAAGAAGTTTGGGCGTTTCTCTTGGGAACCTAGTTAGTTCTCACTAGATCATTATGATAAAAGCCTAATCCTGGCCCCACTCAACTCTCCTGTCTTCCTGTTTGAGATGTGATCCCTCATCCTCATGCATGCTCCTGTCTTTCCCTTCCCCCATGAAAACATTATGTATACCTTGGGCACAGAAAATGATTGAAAGATATATTAACTGTTTTCATAGTGCTTTACTGAGTAAGCATTAGGAAAAATTGTGACCTACAGGTACTGTTTGGCAAACAAAACCACAAACTGTTAAAACCCCAACCCCCCAGAAAACCCAATGAAGGAAATATAAAAATAATACAATAAAAATAGAATTAAGTAAAAGAAAGTATTCCTGTGTGTTTGAATGAGTGGTTTCTTTCCAAGATCTGTAGTCTTGGGATCCAGCAAATCATAATTTTCTCCACCTGCTTTTAGGACATATCAGTATTTGAGGTGTCCTCTCTGCATCAGGCAACCCTCTGTCTGTTCACCCCAGACTGTGCTTACTGCCTGGGCCAAGGCTTGTTTCTGAGAAATCATGTTCTCCAGAAACCATGTTCTCAACCCATATAAAGAATATTGAGAAAATAATGAATCTTTTATTTACATAATATTAATATAAAGTGTGCCTCCTTTGAGAATTATTATATGAAGTCACACTTTTTTCTTTCACAATAAAAATATTTTCTGTTCACCTCATGCTTTCTGATGGAAATTATAGGTATTTCACAAGTATTTTCTATTTAATTCTATTATGTAAAAATGTTACCAGTCAGTTATTAGTCAATTTTTCTGTTCTGTGTTTTTGATTTTTTCATAAGATATTTATTACCTTAGATTCTCAATATAGTCATTTTAGTAAAGAAAATGTTAAATTAAAATAATATACAATTATTACTATTTCTATTATTCATGTTTTGTATGAAAATTTTTTGAATAATGTATAAGCATTCTTAGTACAGTTAGTATGTACAAACTGTGAAATAGGCACTAGTGACACAGAACAATATAACCTGAGGCATAGGTATCTAGTTAATAGGCATTAATCCTTTAATTATCAGTAAAATATACACATATTTGTGCCTATGTTACAAGGTAGGTACAAAGACATGTTTATTTATGTAGAGGATGACATAGAAGGAATGTTTTACAGGGAAAGTAATATTTGAGTAGTTTAATAATATTTGAACAGACGTAAAAGTCACAAAAGGCTCATCATTTTTTTTCCTCCTTTCAACCAATATGCTTAATATATATATAGAAAGCATAGTTATATTAATAATGCATAAAATTCTACTTTACATGTTTAAATTATTTACAGTATCCTTACATGCCATTTATTTTAAGAACTATAAATAAATATGCAAAATATCTGGAGAACATATACTTGTTTGTATAAATATTTTGTGATAGTTCTTTCAGATTTAGACTTTCATTAAATTGAACTAATTTCTTCAGGTTTTATTAAATGTAATATATTTTGCAAACTTATCAGTTGGAAATATACCTAAGAAAATCATGTACCGAAAAGTTCTCCAAGTTTTCCAGATTCAAAATCTTTTCTTATAAGCAGAGATATAAATATAATCTAAATATTTTAATATAAAAATCATAGTTTTCATAACTTACTTGACTGAAACTACAATTTATCTATTCTCCTTCAATTATTTGGCCTCTCAGCCTTAATAAACCTTGAAGACGACAGCTTCTTTTAAAATAATCTCTACCATGTTCAATCCATGCTTCTTTTCACCAACTTTTTCTATCAATTTGTCTGGGGTCTTCCTTGCCAAAAAGACTTTATGTCAGTGTGTTTCAAATTTACATTTAGCACATATATTGTGACACCTTCAACAATTTTTTCAGACCATCTTCTCTATTCTCACTATTTAAGTAGACAAGTGCCTGAATAATTGTGCATTTTTAGTCCACACTTTCTTTTTTACATCTTGATTTGAATATCAAATATTCATATTCAAATACATACTCAAATATCTCACTTTTCATATTCTTCTCCACAAAGTGCCTGCATTTATTCAGATATTATATTAAAAATATTGCACCTACATGAGATTTGTCCAGATATCTAGGCAGTATTTTTGTCCTTTCTCAAATCCTCATATTTTTTATATTCTAATTCACATTCAAAACACATTTCTTTCAGCCAGGTATAGGGGTCCATTCCTATAATGCCAGTACTGTGGGAGGCAAAGGCAGAAGGATCATAACTTCAAGTTCTGCCTGGGAAATATTGCAAGACCCTGTCTCAAAATGAAAAATCAATTTAATAAAAGGACTGGGGATATAGCTCAGTGTGAAGGCTGTGTGTTAAATCTGTCATAGACAGATAGATAGATAGATAGATAGATAGATAGATAGATAGATAGATAGATAGATGGTTTAAAAGTGTGGCTTTTGAAAGTTGATTGAACGATGGGGCGTGATACTCATCCTTGGGTTAATTTGTGGATGAGTTAGTAGCCAAATATGCTTTTAAGAGGTCGGGCCTGGTTGGAGATGGTTCACTGAGTGCATGACCTGGAGCCTCTCTTCTTTCTCCCTCTCTCCTTCTGCCTGGCTGTTACAGGTTGAGCAGCTTTCCTCTGCCATTCCTTTCACCATTCTTTCTGCCTTGAAGCTAACCAACCACGGACCAAATCGTGAAGCACAAGCTAAACTAAACCTCTCCTCCTTAAGTTTCAGATGTAAGGTACTTTGTCCCAGCAATGAGAAGGTGAATAATACATATAATATAATATAATATAATATAAGGAATATAGTATAATTGTTATAAAAGGAGATTTATTAGATAGGCTTACAGCATCAGAGACAGCATAGTCCACACTGGCCATCTGTATGCTGAAGAGCCTGAGGATTCAGTAGCTGCTTAACACAAGAAGTTGAAAGGCTGGGAATATGAGAGATCAAAGATTCCATACCAATCCTGAGACTGAAGGCCTGGAAAATCTCTAGAGAATCACCATCTCTACAACAAATTCATTAGTCCAAGTCTATTATCCTTTTTTACCTTTTTATGTCTGTGGTGACTGGAATTGAGCCTCAGGGCTCTGCATCTTACACAACCATCCCCACAGTCTCCTCTTAATGCAATAGAATTCTACAGGTGTTTGTCTTGGATAGACCAATCACGACCTCCTGATACATAGCTGACTAAATATTCTCCCCCATTCTTACTATCATCCTAAATATTTTTGATCCTGTGATATTTTATAAACGTATCTGGCTATTTCCATCACCAGCTAGAAGTGGTGCCCTTTCATTTCTTCAATATAAAGAATAAGTTGCTTTAAAACCTTGCATTCTACTATACATTTTTCTTTTTTCAGCATTAATTGATACCACTCATCTGAAAGCTCTCCATTACACTCTAGCTGTCACCAATTTCTTTAAATTCTTATGACATCATCCACCACTTGAAGAATATTATACATACTCTTCCATCTACAACAAATGTTTCCTTTTTTACTGATACTTTATTTCTGCTCATTTATCATTCCATTATTTGTGTTTCAGATGGAAGCATTTCCTAGTTATCCCTCTTCTTAGACTATAATTATTTTGAGTTTGATAAATGTACATTTACTTTGAAATAGTTATATTGCAATTTCTTTTTTAATGAGTCTCCCTTAACCTAAAATATTTAATAAAATTTATATCAATTCTAATTAAAGAAAAAACCCTGTTTTATAAAATGTATATAAAAATTGTATATCAGCTATATAATTTATATATGTTTTTCTGTTAAAAGTGTATGACAATTATTATATTACAGCATATGAAATATATTTTTTTGCTGAATACTGTGAGAAAGCAGCTAATGAGAGACAAAAACATAAAGAGTGGGAACAACAGAGAGGCGATGGTGTAGGGAAAGAATTAGAGTGATTTGTAATTTTTAATTGCAAGAAAAATAGAGTATTAATAAGAATGTTGCATGCTAGAGAACTGCTGTGATCATGCTGAAGTGTGAGGTTGACTTTTTAAAACAGTTTAAATAAATCCTATAGAAAAAAGTTAAAGATAACTGCCTCCACAGCTTCTTAGAAGAAAATATGACACGTTATTTTCTTCAGAAAATTGTCTTTAACTCAACAACTTTGGATTGTTTAATGTACGGTATTTAATACATATTTATTTTAAATGTACATATCCTCATAGAACAATGATGTGGAGAAATAAAACAGAAACAGAATAGTCACAACAGAGAATAACTCCCCTGGGGATGTGGCTCAGTGGCGCCGGCCCTGCCCCACAAGCAGAAGCTCCTGAGTTTCATCCCTGGTACCAGAAAAAAAAAAAACAGAATAATTTTCCACTTGAAATACTAAAAAATAGAAGTAAAGCATTTTCACTTGCTAAAATTAGGGAGCTTTTTAACTTTCAGGTCTCCTGTGGGGAAAAAAAGCCAGAAAAGCTGAGTATTCATCCCCAGGTAAACAGCTTGTGGATTCAGCACATTTATTAACTGTTTGAAATCAAATACATGATGTGTACACTGTACCTTTCTTGATAATTTTACCTGAAATAATTAATGTACCTTTGAGAAATCCTAGATATTTCCTTATAAAATAAATTGATTTAAAACACAATTTCCAGGTTTTGGAAATTTTGAATTTAAATATAACCAATATCAGAAGAGAGTGCTGCCACATATCTATAATTCCAGCACTGTGGGAGGCTGAGGAAGGAAATTAAAAGTGACTTAGTGGGACATTGTCTTAAAATTTTTGAAAAAATGAGAAGGGCTAGGAATTCATTTCAGTGCTAAGGTACTATGTTCAATCCCCAGACCCTGGTACTGGAAAAATGAAATAAATAAATCAAGTCAGTGAATGATATCCACTCACATTTCTCTCTTTTTTATTTATTTACTTTTCCCTTTAAGTACTTATGGGCTACTTAAGAGTGAAAAGAGAAAAGTGGAAGATGAAAGGCAAGGGGAATTTTAATGATTATTATTATTCAAATACATAAGATTATGGTCATTTTACTGTGAGAATTTACATGACAATTATATATATATATATATATATCACTGAGTATATAGTATGATCTCTCAGGACGTAATGAGGCTAACAGGAAGATAGAAACAAGAATACAAGTAAGAAGTTGTTTTTAACATTATCTTCTACACTTGAAACTGTTAGAATTTTATAGGGCAAAATTAGTTTGAAATTTTAGTGCTAAATAGCTTTGAATTAAAGTGTTAGAGACATATACACATTATCTCAGCATTAAAACTTCATGCACTTATGTCTTATGCAGCTAAATAGAAATTTAATACAAATTCAAAATATAAAAATATAAATTTTTTTAAAAATCAGATTAATGATTCAAATACGGTGAGATAGATGATGTGTTTTGGTAAAACTGACTTACACTTCAAGCTATGAATAATATGCAGACACTCGCTCAATGTGTACTTATATACACATAGCCAATTCTATTAGAATAGTATTTTTTTAAATGTAGATTTTCCTAAGGTGAATGACATACTGGGAATGATTGAAACAAAGCAGTAATTGTGTGTTTTTTTAAGGGTTGTATCCTCTCTGTGAAATACTACATGAGTTCAGCAAACTGAGTAAACAGAGCACAACACAGAAACTTCATACACTCGAGACCTCCCTGAGCCTTCTCAATCTACCTCATGCATTAAGAACCACACACTTGCAGGCAAAGATTCACAACTTGTTGTGGTTCTAATCTAAAATGCCCTCCAGAAGCCTCATGTGTTCAGAAGTAAGGCTTTGGAAGATGATTGGATATTGAGCTCAAAATATTCCCAAATTATGAATGTAACTATTTTTCAAAATTTTGGATAGTTTCAAGTATTGCAAGATTTATGTAAATGCATTACCTCCACTGTGGTCATCATGTATTTTTAATTTTTTATTTCAGTGCCTTCCAGTACTCTGTTTATGAATCTGATATGCAACTTATTCTTCCTTTAGACATTTTTGTATTACATCATACTGTATATAGTCTGACTACTGTTACTGAAGAGGTTTAAAGGTGCACAAGCTCTTCAGTGTACCATACATCTAGCTTGAATTAGTTACAGAAATTTTGCTTACTTTTACTTTCTGAGAGGTACTTTGGTTCTTATGACAATAGGTAATTTACATTTTATCAGAAGAACCATTGTCAAGTTGATATATGAAAAATATAACTGCTAACCTTTTAGAGGTAAAATGTGCCTAGTTTGTGACTTCACAACATGGAGGAATGAAATTGCAAACCGAAGGCAGAAGTTAGGAAAATCTTATTGTAAATAAAGAGATGAAAAATAGCTCCTGAATTTCCAAGAGGGGTCCCAAATGGGTGGTCACTGAGGCCCTTTGTCACGAGTAATTTATACAGCAATTCTACAAAATGGGTCGAAATACAATCAACTTATAGGATTATAAGTATAGTCACTTAGCTAATATTGATCCAATAGGGAAATAAGTCATGTAGCAATGGTACATGGAAAAAACAAAGACATTTTTGGGAAGAGATGGATCCAGATGTTCTGGTCATCCACCTGGGCATTTGATGCCTATCTGGATTTACTGGACCAGGTGGTGTTAATCACAGTATAATTTCAGTTTATTGTTTATCCATAAGGGAAGGATGGAGGACTGGTCATTGTATTCAGTCATAATTCCAATGTCTTTATTTTTGTATGTGTGCTGATTTCTTTGAGGACCCAGTTACTCTCTGACTCTATATTAATTACTATCTAACTGAGCTATCTGTGGTAAAGGTGGAAGTGATGAGGTTCAAACAGACAAATAATTTTAATTTTTGGCAATGATATTTAGAACTTAAGGGAAGAAAGCTCAGTACAACAGTGTTCATTATGTCACTAGGAGAGAGGATTACCAAGACAAACTTTTTGTATGAAAACTGAAGTGGAAAATTAATGCTTCAGTCAAACTCTGTACCACTACAAATGTATTAGAGATCTAATGCACTGAGAAATGTTTTCAATAAATCTATCATTATGCTGCAAGAAACTTTTCTAATTATTGTTGTTTAAGCATATCTGTTGTTTCTATGTACAGACACAGTTGTTTCTAAAGACAATTTGACATTGAATATAATAAGTACCCATAAATCAATATTAGTAATAAGGTAGTAATAATAAAAATGAATTATCCATTATAAGACATAATTTTCAAGCTATATTGTTACCAGGTTTTGAGGTGCTAGAGTTTCCTTGTAGAGTTGGTTTCCAGGTTCTTTCTATCTCAAACAAAGAATTGAAGTAAACAAGCAAAAATGTTGGCAAGTTTCACATTTATTTGAGGTAGAAAAAATTAAAAGTGAAGGGGAAGGGAGAAACTGGCTCTGCAGAGTGAACTTGAACCTAGTAAAAGAGAGGTAAAATTAAAATTAAAATTAAAAACTTACAAAACTAATGCACACCCAGGGAGTACAGGGCAGGCTACCATGATGATGCAGGATAGTGAGTACTTAATGGCGTCTTGTCTTTTTATTCACTCCACACATAGTGGGTTCTTACAGGAAGTCCACATACAGGGTCCTAAGAATTACTTGGAGCATGTGTCCTGGGATCTGGTCATGTTTTTCCCCTAATCAGCTTTGCCATGCTTTCCTGCATAAATATTTTACTTGAAATATTTTTGTAAATCGTAGTAACTCAAAGATGAAAAAGCTCCATAAAAATTTACTGCTGAAGTAAATTTGCCCATTAATTTTAGGCTTCTTTTTAATTAATTTTATTTCATTTTACATTAAAAACACTATCTCAAATGAAATAAATTAGTATTTGAAAAATTACTAGAGGAAACTAAGAATTTTTATTTATAATTCCTGAAATAAATTGTACAATATCCAAACAAATAAGATCAAATATTTTTGAAAACTCCATAATATAAAAAGTAATTCTGAATGAAGTTGTTAATTTTAATGACTGATACCTACACATAGCAATAACAATACGTATTAAGGTCACTGCCATAACAAATCTTCAGAAAGATAAATATAAAAAACAACAGATAACAAAATTTACTACCTATCAGCCTGTAGTAGAAAGTTTTGTTCCACGAATTCCTATAAAGTAGGCCAAACATAGCTTATTTTCTTAAGTCTATGTGAGAATGCGAGGGGGAAGAAGGAGCATAATTCCATATGCTGGCTGTCACTCCCAGGATGTACCAGCAAGGAAACATGCTGGAAGCTTCAGTGATTACTAAGTGTTGAACTGATAGGAAGTCAGGCAGTAGCAACAGTGTAGCTTTAGTCAAAATGCTCAGCTTGGATGAGATCTGGCAGTAGCTTTCCACAGGGTCTCTTCAAATGTATTGTCACTGCTAAATTATTGTGAAGTCACTTCACAATCACTTTAGCTTTCCTGGAAAAAGCAGCACGGGTTACAGCCAAACTAGCCTAGTCTTCCTGGCCTATTGTGCGAACTAATGAAATAAAATCCCCCCACCCCGTCACCTGTCACTTGTCTTCTCTCTCTCTCTCTCTCTCTCTCTCTCTCTCTCTCTCTCTCTCTCTCTCTCTCTCTCTCCCCCAAACACACACACACACAGATACAGTCACACACACACACCCCACACACTGAAGAGCTTCCTTCTTGTATGTATAATCAATTGTAATGTGAGGCAATTTGTTATATTATGTTCAGATGAAGAGGAAACCACACGGTAAAATAGAAAACAAGACAGGACATGAAGAAAGAGGGGATCAGATTTTTGAAAGTGATATATATTAAAAAAAAATTGAGCCTCGGGGTGAAATAGGTCCTAGATGTTATTTGAATTTGCTTTATCATTTTGTGGAAATGAACCTAATCCTGAAGAAGATTAAGTGACTCATCTAATGTTATAGAGACACCAAGAGTTGGTTCTATTTATAATAATTCTCAATATATGACTCAACAAAAGGGGTTATATGTTCAAACTATTTACAAAGCTTATATACCTGTGTAATACTAATTTTAAAGAGATTTCGCAAAATGTGTTTTTGAACATATTGAACATTTTGAGACAAAAGATTCATAATAAAATAGTAGTGTAATTTACAAAATTTTTATAGCTAAAATACAAAGTAAATTTAATTTTACCCCATGTGGGAGCATGTAGAATTTGTTATTGAAGAAATGTTTAACTTAACAAAGAAAACTTCAGTAACATTGAAACAAAAACTGAGTAAAATTTAATACTGATAATCTATGAATTTAATGTCCAAGGCAATCTTTTTCAAATGTAGATTACATAAATTCTGATTTCTTAAAGTACTGGAAAACACATATATCTTTAAAACTATATGAATTCTCAATTTGCATATTATAACAAATGAATACTGCAGTTTTAAAATTTTTTCATAGTTGTCTATATTTTAATGGACTTTCATATTAGAAACTAAAAATAGTGTTTTAATGACAAATTTTATACCTATTATTTTTTCATTTTGATGTCATTTATTGATTGTGTTTTTCCTACTATTATTGATGAAATCCCAGATTGTATTAATTATTGCAGATTTTTACTCAGGTTTTGTTTTGTTTTGTTTTTACTTTTACACGATTAACAATTACATCTAAAGTAAGATCATATAAAAAAGGGTAATTTTCACTTTGTTACTACATTTTGTTTTTATGTTTGCCATCACTAATCATTTCTCCCCTATTGACCTATACCCATAATCTTTTTTCTTCAGGGTAGTCATGCGAACTATGCAGTATGAGATTGATAAGTTGTAAATCATAATTCATGTAAAAAGAGGTTAATAAAAAGTCACTTCTGCAAATAAGTGTAACTGTTAAAAGAAGGAATAAGGGTTTTTTGACCAAAGTGGTACAAAGTGCTACAAAGTCTGAAAACAACAAAAAATGGGAGAATATAGCATGATGAATACACAGGAAATTATCAGAGGTAGGAAGAAAAAAGGATTCCATAAGTTAAGGTTACAAATTGTGTTGGTCAATTTTTCATTATTATAAATAAATACTTGAGGCTAAGCATGTTCTAAAGAAAACAGATTTATTTAGCTCAAAGACCTGGAGGCTAAAAGTTCAAGATCAAAAATATCCATCCATTCAGTCTATGAAATAAATAATAGCACATGGTATTACAGAGGTAGTGATCATGAGGTAGAACAGGAAGCCAGATAGTCAGGAGCAGATCTTTTAAACCAATTTTCTCTCACGAGAATCAATAGGATCATAAAAACTACCTTACTGTCTACAGAGGGTAGAAAGCCCGAGACCCACTCAACTCTCACCAAGCTCCACTGCCTAAAGCTTCCACCTCCTCTCACACTGCTACACTGGGAACCAAGTTTCAAATATGAAAGCCTGGGGATTACACTCTAACCACAGCATGCACATTTAGTCAT
>NW_004624789.1:7564617-7578731 GCF_000247695.1 Heterocephalus glaber | reverse complement strand
TGCAATATAAATAACATTATATAAGTAACTTTCATATGTTAACCAATTTCCATTACTGTGGCTAAATATTTACTAAAAGCTAAAATTGGCACACAAACTAAAATCACTAGTCTGGACTCGGTACGAGCTCACTGAAAAGGCTAGAGGGTCTAGGTTTACCAGCTGGCTTTTCTCAAAGGTAAACTAAACGTTCTACTATTTTCACTGCATAGGAAAAAAATTATAACTTGCATAAGGTACTTGTTAAATTTTCTGGGTGCAGCTTTGTGCAATGGCAGTATTGTAGCCAATAAGGTTTATCTGAGGCGCAATTATTGCTAATTGAAACCTGTTGGGTGTGGTGGTGCATGCCTGTAGTCCCAGCACTTGGGGGTTGAGGCAGGAGGATCGCCATAAGTTCAGGGCCAGTCTGGGCTACATCGTGATTTCAAGGCCAGCCTGGGCTACATAGCAAAACTTTGAGTCAAAAATAAATACATAAATAAATAGATAGATAATTTTCACAGGTCTTAAGTCCTTAGAAAGACACTCTTGGATTATGAACTTATCAAAATAATTTTTAAGCAATTTCTATGCCTCAAAGATCAGAGAAAGAATTTATAATTACAAGCTTCCCAAGTAAATGTTTGAAGAAAGGAGAGGTCATAAACTTAAAGTGAGTAGAATCCTATCTAAAATGTAATCAAGATGAAAGAAAGTTAAGCTATCTGAGTCAAATGGCATTAATTTGGGAAAGAAATAATACTTCATAATTTCTCAACCAATACCATCATGTTCTGACTACATAAAACTATCTTATCTGAAAATAGTATTTGATCGATGAATAATAAAACATTATTTTGAAATGATCTTATCTTCATTTGTATCTCAGCTTACACTTTTAATATATTCACTTTCATTATGTATATACTTTTGTACCATTTTCCCACCTGTTTGTAATAGATAAGAAGGATTAAGTAAACATCAAGGCTTAGAAAATACTACCCTAAAGTATGGCAAAATGGTATAGTGTTTTTATTAAAATACATTGGACAAGGCCAGGGATTTAGCTCAGTGGTTCTGGTGCCTGCCTTGCAAGTGCAAGGTCCCAAGTTTGATCCCTGGTACCAAAAAAAAAAAAAAAAAAATACATTGGATAACTCAGAAGCAACCTATGTACCAAGGTCTCTCTCTCTCACCTTCTTCTGCCTTTCTGTCTCTCAAACCCTCATTCTTTCCTGAAGAAAACAACAAAACAAAACAAACAAGCACAAACTAAAATTCCTCTACTGTGGGAAATTGTAGAATTCAGCTATCTAGTTGTAAGACTTGATCACAAGAAGTTTGTGAACTAAGAAAATTAAGTCGTTTCTGGGAAATTTCACAAGTCTGTTTGTTAAAAGAATGCCAGAAAACTTTAAGAGATGTTGTAAAAGTCTCACGGGAGAAAAACAGGTTTTCCTAGTTTTCTTATTTACCATTTTCTGGGATCAGAGGACCAAGACCCAATGACTCTATAGGTGGTAAGAGAGATACAACTCACTATACACATCTGTGATGTTTGTGGTGGGCCGGTGGGCTTGACTTTCGTCCTGCTCTTTTAATACCATCTGATAAGAGGGCTGCGGCGTGCTCTTTGATGTACGGGATTAGTGAATGGAAACAGGGGACTTGTGAATTCGCCTGTAGCTTTTATGAGTCACTTAAAGTCATTTGTCACCAGAGGTTAAAATCAGAAAGACATTAGCCAGAATAACTAAGCTGCTTTCCTACATGTATAAAAGCCTTGCTTCTTTCCTTTGTGATTGTCGAATAGTGCCAGAGGAATTAAACTGCTGTTTGTCCCCCAGGCCGTCTCCTTTTCTTTCTTTAAAAGCCAGTGCTTTCAGGGGTTCCAGGTTTCCCTCTAGAGAGACCACCAGCACTCTACCCCAGACTGGTCACAGGAACCAGAACTCTTTTCTCCAAAGCCAGTCATAAAACCTAGAACTGTTAATCTACTTTTTCTGCTTCCCTTTTCTTTCTAGGAGCTAACCATAATGAAATTCTCTGATCTACCCTTGTCTAAAATCCAGGGATGAGAAATGCTACAACTGAACAATCAAGTTGGGAAGACAGGATTTACTAGGTCTCTTCATTCAGTTTATATTATCAGATCACATCATTTTTTTTTCTAATCACTTTTCTGCACAACAGCCAGTACTTTATCAAAGTCAATATGCATAAAGTATGCATTTTCCAATATTTCTTTTGGTCTTCATTCTGAAAGTTTCTGTGTCCTGTAAAATTATGATTAAGTAAATTTTCTCTTGCTAACATGTCCTTTGTTATAAGAGTGACAAACATGACCCTTATGAAGAGGAGGTAATCATCCCCTTTCCAGTGCTGCGTAAGATCAAAAATTTTCATTCCATTATATTACACAGTAGAAGTATTGAGGTTAAAAGAAATCAATTCACTTGTTTAAGGCATGCATTGTAGAAAAAATATACTATAACCCATGAATTTTGTCTCTCAGTATAAAATCTTGGAAGCAGCCTATATTTCAACAGATGAATGAATTAAAAAATGTGGTATCAATACATAATGGAATACTAGTTGACTATAAAGAGGGATAAGCTTCAGATATTTGTAAGAAAATGGATATACCTTGAAAACATAATGTTAAGTAAAATAAATCAGACACACAAGCTTAAATGCCATATGAGAAATCCAAAGTAAAAATAAAGACCAAAATAAAAGATTGATAAAAGGATAAAAGGAAACATCTACAAATTGGAAAAAGACCAAGAGACCAAAGGTGGAGGGAGGAGGGCCTATAAAAATTTAAGCTGAGTCATGTATATGTACCAACTACCCACAATGAAAGCAATTAGTATATATCTCAAACATAAACTAAAAAATAAAAACCAGAAAATGGGGAAAGGGATCCAGAGAAAGAGAGATAGTAGAATGGGGAGGAGAAGAGCAATAAAAAGAATTAAGATATGGGCTGGGGATTTAGCTCAGTGGTTTTGCCACCTGCTGCACAAGCTCAAGGAACCGAGTTTGATCCCTGGCACCAAAAAAAAAAAAAAAATCAAAAAAAACCCCAAAACAAAACAAGAATCAAGATATGTTAAATAAATGTACCTCCTCCCTAAGATGAATGGAATCATCATGTACTGGAAACATGTTCTAATAAAAAATATTTTTAAAATGTTCTCATTGTTACAGGGAGTTGTCTGCTATGTGTGTGTAATTGTGAGGGCATTGTTTATATTTAAAAGGGTGTAAATTATATATGCTTTTATTTAATAAGAAATAACGTATTTTTCAAAATGCATTACATACTCTGTTGAGACAAACATTTTTACTTTGATTTTTTAAAGAATGGTAACTACAAAAGAAAGAGCAAAGATTTAAAGTCATAAGAACTTCCAATAAAATCCCATCATACATACATATCATAATATTAGAAATTTGACTGAAATTAGAAGATCCATATTTATACAGCCAATCAATCATTGAAGTCTGCTTGCAAAAGTTTTATAATTTCCTTTAAAATAATTAATTCATTTTGATCATTTAGATATTGGAGCCACTTAACTACTATGATTGCTGCATGCCTTTTTGTGGCATTAACATTGTCAATATTTGGCATGGCTGAGCAAATAATGATGAAATTACATGTGACTGGAGATATAAAGGAAAGGCATATGGGAACACCTTCATATTCTACCTCATAACAGGACTGCAAATTTTACCCTGCCTTAAAGAGAGATGCTGGGTGTGTTGTAGTACAGCTGTCAGTATAATAGACAAGAGTTATATAAACTTTCTGGCCATTGGCAGATTAACTTGCTCCAGCTCTGAAAATTTCTAGTTTTAAAGACAGTGCCATTTCTCTTTGAAAAGAAATTGAAGTCAAGAAATGTGAACAAACAACTGACTAAAATTCATTTTACTTGCACTTCAAATAATATATTGATGGGTAATATAAGTGCTATGGACTTTGGATCGACCAGTGATTGAGCTAATAAACAGTAGAAAAATGAAAACAAATAGTTTTATTTTTAAAAAAGAACATTCACCTGAAGTGTTTTTTTCTTATGAATTTTTTTATAATAAAACTTGAGGTTATGCAATTTATACATTTTTTTTTTCAAAGAAAGCAAAAATTTCAAGGTCTAAATTATATCATAATCATATAACCTTTCTAAATCTCTTTCAATTTAAAATGAAGGCATCAACAAATAATGTTTACTTGTCATTTAAGCTTGTTCTCTCCCTGGAAAAATTAAGAAATCAAATTGAATATAATTATATTACATTTGTAAAAATGAGTAGTTGAGGTGCCTCCCTGTATATGTTTTCAGCATATGACAAATTATGCAATTTAAACAACAAAAAGTAGGGTCAATTGACATTTAACTTGTGATCCATTCAATGTGAGCTTATTTCCTGCTGATAAACACATTGTTCTAATAACACCAACATTTGTGAAAGGCAGCCTACACTGTAGTTATAAATTCATATAATGATTTGTTAATATAAATTATATGAAGTGGATTTCAATAATTATATAGCTAATTTAAAATAAACAAATCATCTTTGTTTCTGGAGAAATTAAATAAGAATTGAATGGGGAGAGAAAAGAACACCTTCTAAATGATATGAGGCTTCACCTTTTTCAAAAATCACTAGATACTTGTTCAACATTCTCACCATTCTGTATCTTTTTTTTTAAATCTGAGATTAGATGCTTTCTAAATATTTACTTTGATCCAAAACTTGTTTTCTGTATTAGTCAGCTTTATGATTACAAAGGTTCTGAGGCAGAGACATTAAAGGTGAAGGGTATGATGCAGCAAAACTGCTTAGTTCATGGTGTCCGAGAAGTAAAGCAGAGGAAAAGAGGGTAAAGAGGGGAAAGGGGAGGGAACAGATTTACCCTCTAAGGTCATGTCTCAGGACCCACCCACACAGACCCAGAAGTGCTCTCCACCAATCCTCAGGTGACTCCATGGCAATCAGGCTGAAACTCCATCTTAACCACTACACTTTCTAAATTCTTTTTTTTAGATTTATGATCAACATATTTTTATTATATATTTAATATTAAACGGTTTCTCACATTGTAACAAATCTCTAATATGTTAAGGTATAATCTTTGCTGAGCATAAAGACAGAAAAATTAACCATTTCTCTAGTTTTGGGAAATTCACATATTACTTGATAATTATAGTTTGTATGAATGATGACATTTAGCTATTCTAGATTTGCTTAACCAAATAATTGTTTGTTTTAAAATTAAATAATGTAAAAAATGCTAATAAATATGTAATAGATACCTATTTTATAAAATTCTATTTGTTGTTATTTTACAAAACTATTTTAAATAATTATTTAGGAATCAAAGTTGTTCTCTCTTCTCATTGTCACACACATATAGCTCATGTTAATTCTATTTTCACTCATGTGAAAACTTCCATACATTATAATGAAAGTTCTCTAGAAAAGCTGTCTCCATTATGTAAGCAAGTTTTGAACTACTTTCAGAAAGCACATCTGAAAAAGAGATCAACTGAGACAAGTGTGTGTATTTCACACACGATAATTTTGATAAAATTGTCGTACCTTATTCAACTATAACACACATGCCCATTCTGATATATGACCCAGAATCTCTTAGTAAAGAGAGTATTAGAATGGAATAGTTTTAGATTTTTAGAATAGAATCTAAACTTTTGGCACATTTTTGATAACTATATATTTTTGATAATAACTTCAAACTTACTAAAACTTTTCTTCCCTCAGGAATCATTAACTAGCCAGCCCTGCCGGTTTGTGGGTGCAGTTTGTCCTGGGCTGCGTGTGAGGAAGTCGGGGTACGGGGGGGTCCCACTGTGGTCCAAGCTTCCTCCACAGACCTTTGACAAGAAATCTCATTGTTACCCTAAGATTCCTTTCCTGCTCTCACAACAAAGGGCTTGTCTAAAAACTCTGGGTTTCTAAGGGAGGCGTGAAAAACAGCGGGATCCAGCATTGCCCAGCCCTAGTGTTAATGTAACATGTGGCTCGGGAAGGCCGTTCCCACAGCGTGCACGCAGCGTCCTCTCCACTCAGGCGACTTCTCAGGCTGCGTTCATCTGCTGGGTCACCACTCACTGGCTTGTTTGTGCCCAAAGTAGTGAAACTCTGTTGTCTTTTTTGTCTTTGCGGTACTGGGCATGGCGCTGGGGACCACGTGCACGCTGAGTACAGTTGGACCTGACGTTAAATTTGAAATTTATTTATTGCAGTTGGAAGCGTATTTGCAGGGCGGAGCATGTGCCAGCTGTGGCCTTTGCTGATGCGGCCGTGGCAGCGCTGTGCTGTTGTACTATGTCAGCCTGGAGGGTGAGGAGTGTGACGCTGCTTCCTCGTGTGGCGTCAGAGAAAGCGCCCCTCTGTCAGTATTAGTTATCTCAGCAGGAATACTGCATGTCCTACTTCAAAACTTGAGTTGCTTTTTTGTACAAAACTTGCCTTGGATTTATTGTGCAGTTTGTTTCTATGCTTTTGTGAATTATCAGGAATAGATTTGATAAATACATGTGAATAACCTCCTGTAAATAAATTTTATAACAAAAATGTACTAAACTATTTTCTGAAATTAGTTGTGCAGATTGAGAGTTCTTTTTGTAAGCTTTGACTTTGTGCTATGGATTCTTAGCTGGAATTTGGCAAACAGTAGCTCTGTTGCCTAGTTAAAGCCTAAATTTTAAGAGAAAATGACAATTAAAAATAGAAATAAAACTGAGAGGCATTGGAAGTTACAAAAAAAAGAATCATTAACTGTTTGGTTTCTTCAAAATTTCCTTTTATATTCATATTTATGTATTTCTCTCAATTAAATTATTTAGTTATTCCTGTGTTCTAAAATTTCTGCTAATTCTGTGGGCTAACAAAAGTAGACTGAATTGTGAGACATAACAAGCATAGTAGTATAATCAAAAGTAACCAGATAGAAAATTAGCAGTACATGCAAGAGGGTTATTGGTCGAATTATGGGCAGGAACTCATGTTGAACAGTGATTAAAGAATGACACTTCTAAGGGGGCCTTTGTACAACTGGCTTTGTAAAGCCTTGTCAAAGAAATGTTATTTTTAGAATAACCATCTTAGAAGTAGCAAAGATAATGGATTTATTTAATCAATAAGAAAAACTGAAGAATTTTTTTGTGTGTGGTGCTGAGAATTGAAACAAAGGTTTTCACATTGAGCTACATCCCCAAATCCCCAGCACCTCCCCCATTTTTTTTTTTTTTTACTTTTTATAAGACAGGGTCTTATAAGTCACTAAATTGCCTAGGCTGGATTTAAGTTTGCAATCTCCTGCCTCAGACTCCCAGAGTGCTGGGCTTTCAGGTGTGCACCACCACAGCCCACTGAGACTTTTCTTGTTCAAAGCTAAAGTAAAGCAGCACCCTGAAAAACTGTCTGAAAGATAGTTTATATAAGATAGTTCATATATAAGATAGACATTTAGATAGTGGAAATATCAGTGAGAGATTATAATATTTGAAAAAGGAATCAAATCAACAATCACACATATTGTATTTTACCATTCACTGAGATTTGAGAATATAGAAAGGAATTTGGATTTATAAGAAAGAGATAAGAAGGATGTACAGTAATTCTTCAAATCTCTTTAACTGAGACATACATGGGTAAAAGTATGGAAAATCCAAAATGAGAAGATTTTGAAACAATCATCAATATACAAATGAATAAATTGTGAGGTAAAGTACACAGAAAAATGGAAATTAGTATTAAGGTTTTACGTGATAAAAATTTAATTCTGTGGAAATTGAAGTTTACGTAGACCACTGAGTAGAGTGTCCTGTAAAAAGAAAGGGGCAGTGGAAACAATGTTTATAGAAGAAAGGAATGTCAACAATGAAAATACTAGTGCTTGATTAAATGAGAACCATTGAATTTTAAAACAAGAGAGGTATATAATAATGACAATAGGCTTAGATAAGAATTGCATAAGAGGGAAGTTTAGAGAAAGCAAGAATTCCAACAAGCATCAATACTCTTAGTAGACAACTATAAAATGAAATATGTTCAAACTGTATGTAGAAGATTTTTACCAAACTTTCTTGAGAAAGGGAAAGATTGTCAACTGCGATCCAGCATCTTACCCCCAAAACTGTCTCAATCATAGTAGTCCTGTAATGATGTCCAATTTTTATATTTAAGAATCATCCAATATTACTTTTATATAGTATATTAAAAATTTATATAGGGGTTAACTCAATTGAAATTTTAATAAGCAAACAAGCAAGCAAAATTCCTCTAATTCAAACTGACAAGTTTCCATAAATGGAGAAAAAAACATTGCAAGAGGAATACCCTTTCAAAGAAACTTAATTTGTAACAAATAGCTTGCTATACAATTAATAATTCATAGTATTAGGATCTTAGAGAAAACAGCTTAAATAATAGTTAAGTGCTTTACATCATGTTTTTATTTCCTTTCTAGTCAGGATATATAGCTTAAAAGACAATTTAACTTTATCTTTTTACTTGCTGTGTATTTTTGACAAACTATACAACCTTTGTTACTACATCAAACTTGTAATGTGAATAAAATATTGTAAAGTTTTATCAATAGTCAGCATTTGTCTTTTTCTCTCAAAGTTGTATTTTAAAAGTTATAGTAAATATTATATAATATTAATTTATTCCCTTAATTTTAACCATATTATAATATTATTAAGTATGCACATTCTTCTATAGAAAAATCTCTAGAACTTTTATCCTGCAAGACTAAGAGTCTGCACTCATTGTACAACTTTTCACTCTATTTTTGTCTGATATTTACTGGTCCACTTTCTATTTCTGAGTTTGTTTTAAATATGTTATATAAAGATGTGTTATAGAACTAGAATTATGCAGTACTTGTCTTCTTTTTTAATTGGCTTATTTTTCTTAGCATGTTTTCAGGGTTTATCCATGTGGAAACGTGTCAGAATTTTGTTTTTTAAAGGAGAAAATATTTCATTGCATGCATATAACACATTTTACTAATTTATTCATCTACTTGGGTTGCTTCTTCCTTTTAGCTATTGGGAATAATGCTGCTATGAACATGGGTGTACAACTCTGCCTTTGAGACTCTGCTTGGATTTCTCAGTATATTTCCAAAGGTGTAACTGTTGGATCATATTGTAATTCTATTTTTAATTTTTTGAGAATTGACTACAATATTTACAGCAGTAGTCCTTCACTATTTTACATTTCCTATCAAGTATGAACAAGAATTTCAATTATTTCACATCTTCACCGGCCAACAGTTATGTTCATTTTTAATATTAAACATCCTAATGGCTGTTCAGTAAAATTTTGTTGTAATTTTTATTTGCATTTGCTTAATGATAAGTGATGTTGACCATTTTTTCATGTGGTAATTGTCTTTGTAGAAATGTCTAATCAAGACTTTTGCTCATTTTTTAATTAGGTTGCTTATATCTTTGTTGTTATTGTTGAACTTTAGGAGTTCTTTATGCATTTTGAATATTAACCTCTTGTGAAATATGTGATTTACAAATATTTTATCCAACTTTGTGAGTTGTACTTTTGCTCTGTTTATAGTTCATTGACACAATTTTAAAAAATTTTTGATTTCCAATTTGTCTGTTTTATTTTGCTAGCTATATGTCTGGCATTACGTGCAAGAATTCACAGCCAAATCCAATTCTTTAAAGTGTTTGTCTTCTGTTTTCTTGTAAGATTTTTATAGTTTTAGTTCTTATAATTAGTGGATTTAATTTTTGTATATTACATTGGATAAGAATCTTTTTTTCTTTTAATGAGGATATCCACTTTTCCAAGCACCACACATTGAAAAAACTGAGTTTTCTCCACTGAATACTCCTGGAGTCTCTGTCAAAAAGCATTTCCCCATTTTTATGAAAATTTGTTTTGTACCACTGTCTTTCATTTTTCTAAATCCCTGCTTATCTGCCAGTACTACATGGTTTTCTTTACTGTAGATTTACTATAGTTAACTTTAAAATCAGAAAAAGTGAACTCTCTTGTCTTTTCATAATTACTTTGTCTATTCGGATCTCTTGAGATTACATATGAATTTAGAATGGCTTTCTGTATTTTTGCAAAGATTTCTTTGATATTTTGACAGGAATTTCATTAAATATTTAGATTGTTTTGAGTAACCTTGATATCAAGAATGTTAACTTACTCTCTATGAATGTGAGAAGACTTTTAATTTTTCATATATTCAATGTCCTTTACAAATGTTTTATAGTTTTAATTGAACATGTTGTTTATCTTCTTGGTTAAATTAATTCCTTCTCAACACTCTGGGTGACTGAGGCAGGATCATTGCAAATCTGAGCTCAAACTGGGTAACTTGGTGACTTTCCAAGAGCTTGTTTCAAAATTAAAACAAATTAATTAATTAATTAATTAATCAAAAGGGGTGAAGATGTAGCTAAAGGCCAAAGCCCTGGGTTGAATCCCCTGAACCACATACAAAAAAATCTCTTCTTTATTTCACTCTGTTTGATACTATATTAAATAGAATTATTTTCTTTCACTTCTTTTTAAATTTGTCATTGTTAATACTAGAAGTGCTATTGACCTGTGTGCTCTTGGATTGTGCTACAATAGCTGAATTCATTTGCTAGTTCCAACTGGGTCTTTGGAGGAAAATTTTAAGATTTTCTGTATATATAATCATATAATTTGCAAACACGATTTTTTTTCCTTTCTGATAGGGATGTGTATTTTCATTTCCTTTCTTTTTTTCCTTTTTCTTTCCTAACTGCTTAAAAATTTTACAGTGATGTTGAATGGAAGTGATATAGGGGGAAGAGATATAACTCCTAAACCTACTAGATACCTGAAACCTGAGTTCCTGTTCTCTAAAATGGAAGAATGAATTTTAGGAACAATAGAGGTTAAGATTAGGAAAATTTTATTGGGAGAAAGAAAGCTTCTGCCTAAGAGAGACAGAGGGGGTCTGGAAAGTGGGCTGCCCACCCATCCCATAGTTCAAAGATGTTTTATACAGCAAAGCCATGTGGTGAGGTGAGTACAAAGTGGACAAAACTGTAAGACCCAGTGGAAATTTACAAGGTGACCATGAAGTTGGGCAAAACCATGACCAACCAATAAGATGACAAGTACAGTCACCCAGGTAACAATGATTAAATGGTGCTCAAATGAGGGAGCAAGTCACATAGCAAGCATACAAGTATTTTCAGTAAGGGTGGGTCAGGCCCCCCATCCAGGTGATTGATACCTATTTAGAATATCAATCACTGCTCTTCATCCTACCTGGGTGTGGTAGTTTCTCCTTTACAATGCTGGCCTTCAATGAATGTGTCTTCACTGTCCTCTATGTTGGCTCCTGGTGGGCTGGACCTATCTAACTTACCTATCTTCAATAGAAGCAAATAATTTCATATGTCTGATCATCCTTGCCTTCCAGAATTAAATCTCACTTGCTCTCAATGTATATTCCAACTATGATACTGAATTTGGTTTGTTAATATTTATTAGAGAATATTCACTCTTCCTGAGGAATGTTTTTCTGCAAATTTTTCTTGTAGCGTTTTTGCCTGGCTTTGATATCACATTAATGTTGTAATGCTGGCCACATCTCTTAAATTTTTTGTAAATTTTAAGAAGTATTGGTATTAGCTCTTTAAACATATGGTAAAATTTGCAAGTGACACCATTTGGATGAGGGCTTTTCTCTGCCAGGAATTATTTTTTAATTACTAATTTAATATCCTTACAAGTTTTAGGACTAGTCACATTTTCTATTTTTGTGATTTAGCCTAGTCATGTGGGACTGGTAACTCTGTAATCATAAAACTCCCCTAGCCCCAACTGTGATTGAATGTGAGTAAATAGATAAAGATGCTTGTTAGTTCAGGGATGCTAGATAAGATCTGTATTAGCCATAATTATTCAACTCTGTTGAAAACTGACATTCAGGACACCTTATCTATAGAACAATCTACAAAACATCTGCTGACCATCAGTACATGTCAGGCTAATTAAAATACAAATGCAAGACCACTAACTTTTGTTCCCTCTTCTGTAAATTTCGCCTTTTAACTTCCCTGCAACCCCCTATAAAAGAGCCTCGGACTCTGGGCTGATTGCCTCTCTAAGCTACTTTGCTTTGGGAGTGCCGTCTGGCCAGACTAAGGTCTGTTTTACTTTCCAACTTGTCCGGTGTGTTCCTTCCTGGGTGTTCTTCGCTGCAGTCAGCTCCTCGGAGCGTTTGGTAAGGCCCCCGGTCTTACAGTCAAGTTTTATCTTTCTAGGAATTCATCAGTTGATCTAGGTAATAGATTTTTTTGCATTCCATTGGACATAATAATCTCATTATATTTTTATTGTTGTAGAACTTATAGTAATGTCCCTACTTTCATTTCTGATTTTAGTAAAATGAATCTTCTTTTTTGCTTAATCTATACAGCTAAACTTTTGATAACTTTTTGTTTTGTTGACTTCAATATTTTTCTGTTTTTTTTATCATTTGAGCTCTGTCCTAATCTTCATTATTAACTTCCTTCTTCTACCTTTGGCTTTAGTTTATTATTTTTCTAATTCCTCAAGCTATAAAGTTAAGGTATTAATTTGATATTTGTTTTATTATTAGTGTTTATCATTGTGAATTTTCCCCTTAACACTGCTTCTGTAGTGTTGGATCCATTCTGATATAGCATATTCATTTTCATTTGTCTCATTATTTTCTAATTTTCTTTGTGATCTCTTTGACTCTGTGGTATTTCAAGAGTGTGATATTTAGTTTCCACAAATGTGAACTTTCTTTTCTTAAATTATTGATTTCTAACTTGAAGTTATTTTATTTATTGTTTTCCATTAAGTTTATTGGTACATTTTAGGTATAAAATACAGTTCATTCATCATTGTTATCTTGTCCCTTTACCTTGGTTCTTATGTTTTCCCCCTTCCCCTGACCACCCTTCCCTATTTACAAAGACTTTTTTCCATTTTTTTTCCTTTTCTCATATTTTTTCTTTTCCTTTCTTTCTTTTCCCCTACCCCTCCCACTTCCCTTACTCCTTTAGACTTTTTTTTCCTATTACACAATATTAATTATACATTTTAAAAATTATAATATCAAAATTTATAGGCTATTACCACAGATTTTAAAGAATTAAAAGAATATAGAAAGCATATTAAAAAAATCTTTTTTGAAATAAATTTGACAACTTCTATGAAGTACTTTGGAAGACAAATTAATGAAACTGACTCTAGAAGAAATATAAAATTTGAATAGCACCTATTAAAGAAAGTATATTCCTAGCTGAAAACCTACCTATATGACAATAACAGGCTCATATACATTTTAATTGATAAATTATATCAGACATTTAAAGCAGAAAAAAGAAGGAACACTTCTCCCCTCACTTTAGTATATCAACATTGTGCTAATACTAAAATGGGATAAAGATAATAGAAAAGTATGAACATAAATAAAAATTTGTTATTTTAAACCTAGAAATATTGGAAATGAAATTAGACCTTAACCCAAGGTTTATCCTGGGAATTTGTCTCTGTGCTCAGGATACAAATGTCTATTTTCTTGTTATGGTGGAGTAGAATGTAATGTGTGAATGTTAGACCTTGTTGGTTTATTTTTGTTGTTCAACCACTCTATTTGCTTACATATCCTCTGTCTGGTTGTTTTATCCATTTGCTCAGTGGGATATTGAAGTGTCCAATATTATTATAAAACTCTCTGTATCTCACTGCATTTTATCATTTTTTCTTTGTATGTATAATTGTCTATGTTTTTTCTTTGATGTATAAATATTTATAATTGTCATACCTTCTTGCTATACCATTTTATGAATATTTAATATTTTTCGTTTTCTCTTGTAAGCTGATGTGAGTTAAAATCAATTTTATCAGATATTAGTAAGGCTACCAAATCCTCTTTCACTTTCTATTTGCATGGATTATCCTTTCCCATCCTTATCTTTTCAACTGATTTGTGTCTTTGGATCTAAAGTGAGTGTCTTCTAGATATCATACAGTAGAATTATGTTCTGTAATCTATTTTGCCAATCTCTCTGTTTTTGGTTTTTTTTTTTTTT